>CACRXK020004300.1:0-32309 GCA_902702795.2 Paramuricea clavata | reverse complement strand
ATACGTTTGATGTTCTCCATTCTATAAAATGAAAGAAAATTTCTGAGTACCTGCATGCCAAATCGATGCGTGTGCATGTCAACAAGCCTTCCGCGATTGTTATTAGTAATGGAAACTGGCTGCACTTTAGTACTGTACTGTACTGTACTGTATTAATTCAGCAGACTGGCAGAGGCCAACTGGCAGTCGGGCCTATTTTTGATGACAGAGAACTGAAGAGTGAGGGACGATGTAGTTTCATTTTTTTTATTCCAAAATCAGGCACGCTAACACCTCCATATGCAATGATGTTTTGTACCACGGCTGAACGCTAACACTATCCTGCATAAGTAAGGCAAAGTTTGATAAGTATAAACTGATCTTCAAAAGATAATTGAGTTCGAGCCAGAATGAGATTTCTTTCAAAAATATACCGAGGACAAATTCACGTTTGTACTGAACAAAGGCATACCTTTTATGTTGTTTTTTTATTTCTTCTAATCTTCAACTTCTCTTCAATCTTCAGTAATTTTCTTCTTGATTTACAGAGGCCGATGTCACTATTTGTCACTTCTTCAATGTCTTCCTAATGCTTCGTTCTTCTTTCGAAGTGCTGTGAAAATCTGATTCTCAACGAAAACTCGGTCCTATTTATATTCAAATTCCAAGCGGTAGGTCCATTTGTGGGTTTACACCCTTTAAGATTACTTTACGTGTACATAAATAGCATAATGCTGGTAAGGCAGGAATTGAACAGGGCCGGGCGACCACCAAACACGCCATGGAATTACCACATTGCGTTTTTGCGTGACAGTCCACCCCCTGGCAATAATTAATTCATTTAGTTAGCGCAATCAGATATTTTTGTGCAAACACATTATAAGCTAGTAATATATGACGCATTACATCCGACCACGGCCACCGCAATTTCATGATTCAACGTATTTGCGCACGATATTTTGATTAGCATTATTTTGTGCGCAAAATTCCGAAAAAAAAAACTTTAAAAAAATACGTGAATAACTTAAGTTATGAAGTGTTATACAGAATTATATTCGATGTTCCGCTGATCAGACTATACTAGCTATACTGAGATATTTTAATTAAACTTCTTGTAGTTGTTAAATATATGCTATATAATATCACAAGTTCATCACTTTGAACTATGTTTATGTTGACGTCACGCTAGATAGCCGAAATTAATTTTTTAAATTTATCAATTAGCACACAGTACGTTTTCCATCACCGATCTGCATGTGTTTACATATATAAAACATATGTTTCTGATGACCTTTTAAAACCACATTTATATAATACGTGCTTGCATTCTCTTAAACAAATAATTTTGTGTGCAAATGAGTGATAGTAGTAGGCTTAGACAGTCTCATGCAGCTACAGATGTTTAGGCGTAGACAAAAAATAGGCCAAAACATCTCAAACGTAACAAAAACATTGCGGATTAGCTGATACAGTATAGCATCCCCAATTGTGATGTTTTGTCAATAAATATAGGTTATGAACCGATTGGCTAGGAAGTAGATGCGTTCTGACAAGTTCGCGAGATATTAATTCGGTTGACACAAATGACGAAAATTCTGGAATCGAATAACACTGGATATACTTATTGTTCCCGTAAAGGAACTTACTAGTTACTGTTGTTGTTTTCTTGGAAAACTAGACAAATAACTTACTGGCTAGAAACTTATAATTTGAGAATTTCATTAGAAAATCTATTATGAGAAAGGTTTAATTGGTGGGATTGCTTTTTCTAACTTAAAAAGCAAATTTGCAGAATGAACGTAGTTCAAAAGAAACATGCATATAAAGTAGTACATTATCGCAAGTTGAAATTTATATTAGAGGTAATAAAGGTCAGTGAAAACACAGTTATTAACAGAAAGATAGACATCAGAGCAATTCCCCCGAGTAAGAAAACTGATAAGGCTCTTAGTTTTTTTTATGTTTTTGTTCGTCCTGAATTCTGGACGAAGTAAATCGGTCAGTTCTATATAACCGGCTTTTAATGCGCGCGCGGCGCCTTCGTTTTCGGCATGTAAATTAACCGATGACTAAAATTTGAGCCCGCTATATATCTTTTTGGCTGACAATAATGAATCGCCTAGTTAAATTTACTGAAAAATAAACGTATAGGAATTGTAAAAGGTAATATAAACTAGCAAGTTATAGCAATTGTAAAAAGATAGTATATTGAATAGGGTTGACTCACATAACATGATATATGACAGATAACATGATAGATTTGGAAATGTTTTTAATTGATGTTGTCGTAATTGCTGTAATTGTACAGCGAGTACACGCGACGGCATGCATGTGTATGTAGCTATAATTCTCTAGGCTATAAATAGCGCACGCGCATTAATCTAATTCATCGCATTAAGCTCTCGTTATTAGGGATGCAATTACCTGTTCCTTTAAAAAACATGTAGCTATAAGATCATAAGATCTAACCACCACAATTAGTGGTTGAAAAAAAAATGAGAATCTTCAGAGTATAGTTAAATTAATCAAAAACAAGAAGCGCGTGGATTGATTGTGGTTTTCACCGCACCTGACAGGATACAGCATTGCGGTTTATTGTTTTAGTTAGTCGGTTGTTTCCCCTTTGCTAAAGTGTAAAGTGTTGATTAAAAAAAGGAGCTGAAATTCTACTTTAGGGAAAACTTTAGATTTTACTGTTAAGCTGACACATTCGAAATTTTAATATTATAATATCATACTCCAAACTTATAAATGTTACACTGTCCGATGCATAAAACCAAAAGCTTTGGTGCTTATAATGTTATTGAATTACCCCCAGCAAGACCCTTAATTGTTAAAAGTTTGTTTACACTTTCAAAGTTTCTGTGATTACAGTAGGAATTTCGCATATGTTAATTTTAAATAGGCTAAGAAATGTTTGAGTGAACTGAGAGGGTCGTGAAGGGGTAAAATGGGAACTGGGATTTGCTTATTTTTGGGTGGGAAAATGGGATTTCATGCACTGGGACTGGGATTCATCAGCAAAAAAAAAACAATAGAAAATGGGAATGGGATTAAGGTTTGAGCAGGACAGCCACTGAGATGATGGGATTTGTGCTCTGGGACAATGGGGTTGGGGAGAGAGAAATGGGGAATACATTTATGGGACCCTCAACTGACTCAGTGTTAAACAACGAGTCATTTCCCACAACTGACATTTCTTACAAATCCGCGATCCTTCAAAACGTAGAACTGATTTGCCCATGCACTAAAATTCCTACTGTGATCACCAAAACTTTGACATGCGCACGTGTAAATTCGGTTTAACACTCATATAGTATAACCAAAACATTTAATGCAACATATATGCAAAACCTACATTAGCTAAACTAACTTTTTACCGAATGGCTGTATTAAGAAGAACTTAAGGAGAACTTGGTGGGGCCACCCTGATTGATGGAACTGTATGGTTAATTGTCCCATCTTACCATGCACAGGAAAAAATAACCCTAAACTGTTCTTTCTAGAGATCTAGTAAGGTGATTCTCCCACCAATCCTGCAGAGCTATAACTACAGGAATAAACTAAAAATAAATAAAATTATTTGAACCGGATTGCGCATTCATAATTTGTGTCTAGACTGTTCTCACACGAAGTCCAGCATGGGACCATCCTTACATATAATTCCTGTAGTATGTCTCACTAAATCTAAACTAATTCTTTATTTATATACTGGATAGGTTTATTAGTTTCAAACCATTTTCCTTAGATACCTATTCGGGACCAGCTCAAATTTGTTCGCGCGAGGCGACTATTCTTTTTGTCGGCTTCGCTTGCTACGTCAGCAACAGCATTGCTCACAAAGGAAAACGTGGCTTCGCGGGAATAAACTCGGCTAGTGGAAAACAGGCTCAGTAAGGCCTAATTCCACGACGAGCGAAATGCGAAAAATTTCGCGCGAAAACGCACATGCGTTCAACCTTTTCGCGCGAAATGTTTCGCATTTCGCTCGTCGTGGAATTAGGCCCGTTTAATGGCCCAGTATTGCTAGTAATTAAATAGGCCTCCTGAATAAAAATTGCTTGAATGAATGAAAACTCTTACTTATCAGTTCTTGACAGTTCGAATTTTCCCAATGGCCCATGCATGCATGCAGTCCCTATATAATATAGGTTCCTGTCGCCAGTTTTCCCTCGACTATGCACCTATCAATGTCTTCGTCCAACAAGGGGAATGCGAACACTAGCAGTTGACTAAAAGTTAATTCCTACAATCTTGGACAAAACCCTTGAGACCATTCCAGCTAATATGACAAAGTTATTGAACATTGACAAAACAAACTTTGTCTCCCCCCCCCTCCCCCAGTTCAATGTTGTGAACAACGCCGAAACAACTTTTGGTAATATACGATGATACAAGCTCAACATTGAGTTGGGGGAGCGGGGGCTTAAGAAGGGCAACATGATTCAACATGGAGTTTATCATAAAAATATGTGAATTTTCTATAGGGGGAAAATAGTCTCAACCAGTTATGTCCGAGATTGTAGCTTGTGGGGAATTTTTGTATTCTTCTGAGGGTGTGGATTTTAGATATTTTTAGATAAATTCGAGTTTTGATGACTCTTGAGGAACATTTCAACATTGCAAACATTTCAACGGGGTTTTTGAAACGTCTTGTAGTGAAAACAAGATATACAGCAGTGATCGAGATTATGGGTACGCGGAGTGACGTAAGAAGATATGGCGTCACATGCAGTCGTACTTGTAGCCAAATCTAGAGCTCTCTAATTGATAGGTGCTTCTGGGGCTAATACTGTTTTCTCGATTATAAATAATGAGTCGGGAACTGTGAATGTTTCGCGTGACGCATTACAAAGTAATTACCGTTGTTTTGTACACGGACCCTCCATGCATGAACAACAACAGTAGCAAGTTCAAGTTTACAACAGTTGTTTATTTCGTATACATCTCAATTAACGAAAACTACTTCCCATTCGGTGACTGAAGGTTAAGAAAACAACTAATACAACTCCAGGTTGGGATTCTAGTGTGCATGGCTGTTTGGCGATGAAAACGGAAAGAGTGAAAGGGGGATTAAATTTTGTAATTTTAAATATTTCTGATGGCCCATGCCATCAATATATTATACACCGTTATACTGATCAGATACTAGGACTGAATCTTACCCCGCGTATTTCAGTTGTAATGTTTACAAATGAGCGATAGTGTTGTATATCAGAGGTAAAAAAACAACTTGCGAAAAGCTACATCCATGGCATTCATCATGCAAAGCGGTTGTTTTAGAAATTTGATTGGATGAAAAGTCTAAAAATTCATTAGTAATCATTCATGATTTCACAAAATATGATAAAAGAAAGTAAATACCTACCTATACCTAAAATCGGAAAATGTTTTGTGCATGATTGGTTTTCTGCAACAAAATGCTGATCAGTGTTTATAACGTCTCACTAATTCACACTAATTTGTATATTGTTGGTATCCGGTAATTACATTACTGTGCATGTCGTTTCAGCATATAAACAACCTTGCAATAATTTATTTATATGATATTAATTCTGACTGAGGCGTTGTCGAATTTCCGGGAACCATGCAAGGCACCATACAATACCAAGTTCAAGTTTATTTTTGTTTTTCTAACAAAGTCATTAATTTAATATCTTCCCACTGGCCTTGCCTTCTTTTAATAGAAGGCCGAAAAAACTGAAAAGGAAATGCCATTTCCTGCATTTCTGGTTCTAAATTCAATCACTTGATAGACAAGAAAAAACGTGTTTCATGTTCGGTTTAGTGGTAGTTTAAACGACGTATTCAGGGGGACTTTAATTAATGGTGGTCTATAATAGCTATAGTCCAGTCTAGACCCAGGCCTTTACTCGGCTGGTAATTATCGCACTGGTCATTTCCTTCGTAGAGGCCTAGTAGATTTCACAAGTTCTCAAATTAGCCCCCATAAATTTGTGATCCGAAATTGATCAGAAACCAACAACTAAAGCAATTTATACTGTCCAGTAGTTATTACATTAAATATAAAAACATTTTATGACTAAACTGAGTTCTATTTTGTAGTAATATTTTGACTCATTTTGAAGTTTCGCATCATAATAATAATGTTGCTTCAAGTAAAAAAAAAACCGAGTTTCTAGGCGTGTATACAAATAATTATAGTAAGTTTATACTATAAATGAGTTTATTTTACCTGTATCGGTTTAAATTCGCTGTTAAGTTGCAAATAATTCTGTGTTCGAGAACGCAATAATTGGGCATTTCGCAACCAGGGCAGTTTCAGGGCAGTTTTGGCCTTGTTGTTGGGAAATCCACTAGGCCTTTTATTTTTTCGCTTGCGTCATCCTCCGCCCCGCCCCCAAATCACCTAGTCCCAGTCTTTTTATGTGAAAAAGCGCTGAATATTAAAAAAATAATAAAAATAAAGGGCCTAGGTCTAGGCTGGCTATAGTCGAATGAAGTATAATTGAACTCAAGATTTGAACTGCCTGTAGTGTAGATGTGCCTTTTCTATATATTTCTCAAATTCATTAATAATTCATGAGCAATTCAGCCAATGATAATCACCTATTTGATCACAAGATGCCATTTGGATAACCCAGTGAAACTTGATGAAAGTCACTAGTGTTTTCATCAAATATCTTAATTACGCATGCAAAATTACTTGAATAGAATACCTAATTACGTTATACCTGGTTAAGAATTGTATTTAAATCAGCAAACGAAAACATCTCTGTTACGTTTAGATTCATTTGAGAAGCCATATAAACAACTCGAGCTCGTGTCTCATCGGGATATCCAAACACTCGAAAACAATGTATGAAAACACTCGCGCTTCGCGCTCGTGTTTTCATACATTGTTTTCTCGTGTTTGGATATCCTGATGAAACACTCGTTCTCGTTGTTCATATATTACTTCTATAATCTAGGATGAAAACTTCTCGAGTGTATGTGTCCAAACTGCGCGTACAGATCTATATGATTCTACTTGCCACGGCTGGATTTCGAACCCGCGACCTTCAAAATCCTAGCTCGACGCTCCTCGGCTAATTGCACAGTCAATTAGAAACGCATTAGCACTCGAGAACATCCGTAATCCTATTATAATATCGAGTGATCATGAACTATATCACATGCGACATTATATTTCTATATTTATCTGTGCCTTTAGCAGCTAGGCGATAAGAGGGTGACATAAAGCGATAACGGCACTGCAGGTATCTTTTTGTCACTGATAACGCTCCCCCCCCCCCCGGCCGCTATTTTAATAAATGTTGCATTTTTTATGATTATATTCTAATATGTTCTGCATCGGATCGGATTGGACGTTTATAATCCGACAATTGGCTAATGTTTGAAATCCGATCCGAAGAATCCTTTAAAAAAATAAATTTCTCATTCAAGTTGAAATATTCAATAACCAAATAAATATAAAAGCAAGAAATACATGTCAAGAAGCTGACAAAGTGACGTCCAATTGAAGTATCAAACGAATAATGCAGCGGCAACCGCGATAATGCTTTGATAAATGCATAGATAATTATTCTTGTGATAATGCGTGGATAATTAATTTATTTTATTTCGAATATCGAAGTCCGATCCGATCCGATCCGACTACGAAACAACTTTATCAATCCGATCGGATATGTGTATTTTTGTTCCAAAATCCGAACGAATCGGATCGGATTTGTACACCTCTAGTTCTGCATGACCCTGATATAAAGGCACAGGTATATACAATAAAGAGGTTAGCATAAGCGGACGAGTCGATCATCAGTTTTATCGCTTTCAGAACGATTTGTGCCAGCTATGATTTCGTGCCTCAATCGATAAAACTGATATCGCCTCGCTCCTCATATGAAACTTATACCTGTATACATATCTATATGCATATAACATGCTTCAAATATACAAGAAAGATATTTATACGTTATCTAGTTTAAGGGAGCTAATTCCCCCTATGCCACATTTTCGGCCTAAGCCTCCCCTCACTGCGGCGGCTCCGATGTCGCCGACGGTTACAAAGTGTGTGTGACTACCGCTGACTGTCGCAACAAAACACTTTTGTTTCTAAAACAACATTGAACTCCCGTTCTGACATTAAATATTTATTTTCTTTCTAAAACTTTCACTTCTGTTCATAATAATTATTTAATTTTTAATTCCATATGTAGGATCATGCATGCAGTACACGGAAAGTTTAATATTTTCTTATTTTTGCAACGCTTCAAAGCCGTATAATCCTATATGTAGGAAATTCAAAATTAAAATAATTTATATTAAATAATTAAATCCATGCAAGTATAACGTCTTCTTTCGTCTGTTTGTGTAGGCGAGCGTTCTTTTCTACCAGACAGCGTTTTAATGTTCAACCATGCACAAATAGAATATTTTTCGTTTTCCATGGCTCCAGCTGAAGGCTCTAAAAGTGAAAAATGTATAAGTATCTTTAAACATGATTGATTTATAATTAACGTTTTAGTTATAGCCAATAAGGCAATATGTAGGAACTGACTTGATTCAGTGTACAATATTAAAATGCCTTGCAATACTAGATTAATTAGTAAAATGAGTTATGAGTTGAATGAATTAAAACATATATTCTATACTCTTACTTATACTTACAGTCTTAGCGGCCTCGCGGATTCCGCGGACATCGAGGTTTCGACGGCGGACAAAATCCGTGCGATTTCACCGATCGTTTCAATCTTAAGAACCGTCTACATCCTCCTGGCAGCCTAGAAATCCATCGCGGGCAAATCTCCGATAATGGTCCCACTTTTTGGTTCGTCTTGACGTCGAAATTGCTTGGTCTTGCTGTGCTCAATATAACCATGAGAGAAAAGGCGAGAGCATAAATGAAAAAGATATGTCCAAATGTCTTCATTCTACAAACACAAAATACAGTGTTCATGAGTGATTGATTCACCATTGAAATTAATTAAGTTTTATATATAGGCAAAAACTGATGTGGTCAAAAGTACGGTGAGGGAATCTAATTAACAACTATATAAAGTGAAATTCCTATGCTCAGCTGCATGTATATGCTGGTGTAAAACAAAAATAGATACCTTGTATATATTGGCAAAGTTTTCTTCTAATTTTCAACCACTATGATTTCGTGCTTCACTTTCCACATCAGGTGTTATAGTTCTGCTTTCCACAAAATCATCCCCATATTTATACCCATCTTGATCTCATGTCAACTGATTTGAGAGAATCAGCCAAGGCGGGAGTATATAGCACACAGGCAGGACTCCAAAGTAACTAATTGCGGTCACCGATAAAATACTCTGCCGGAGATTATAGATAAAATACTCTGAGATATAAGATTTGGTGCGGACTGACCACTGTAAACGTTTATGCCTGACGTAAGAAAGGGCGCAACATTAATCCTGAAGGATGTGGTGAGGGACAGCTACAATCATTTTCAAAACAGAGTTGTTGGGACACTTGTGGTTTTAAATTATCAGTGGATATATGCGATTTATTACAAACAATTTATATATCTTCCTCCTCCGCCCCCATTCAATGTTGTTTACACAATCCAGACACTACAGCACATCAAATTAACATTAGGGCCATTTATACGGAACAAAATAAGACGCGACTTACATAAGACGCGATTTAAGTAAGACGCGAGTTTGTGGTATAAAAGGTACAAAATTCTTATGTAAGACGCGTCTTGGATAAGACACATTTAATATTGTACACGCGTCTTGTTCAATCTTCTACTTCCTCTTAGAGGCTTAGAATTGTGGCTAGAATTCCGTAATCCCGATTGCTGGCCCGAGTGCTGGCCGGTATTATCGAGAGAAAAAGGTCAATGCCCACTCATTCAGTCTTAATTAAGACGTCACGACACTAACCAAACATATTCATTTCTGCATTGTACACATAACTTTGGGCTGTCGAAATTAGCAACTGATTTGTACTCATGCAGCATATAGTTATCAATATTTTCACATCCAATTGCCAAGGATATACAGAGAGTACTCTTTTCTACCGCCCCCCCCCAAAAAAAAAACCCAACTCCAACCCAAAGGGTATAATATATAAGTTTTGTATTATAGAAAGCCTTCTACTTGGTTAATCTTAAGTTTGTACCAACATACATCTACGTACTACATAAATTCGAATCCAATTTTATGGTAATTAAAACTACATTTTTTTCTGATACACAGTTAGTCGATTTTTACATATATTAGTTCAATTAAAGTAGTCCAGCAGGTTCGTTTTGGAATTTTCCCGCGCCCCAAAAGGCGGTAAGGCGTCGAATTTGGACCTATATATAAAAGTCTGAACGGGAAATAGTATAAGCCTATATTTCTAGCACGATGTTTTAAGCCTCAAAAGGAAATGTATACTATAAAAAAGCGAAACAGGGTATACTGGTTTCTCTTCAACTCAACCACTCAACTGTTTCTTGGTTCTCTCATGTTTCTTGGATTAATGACCTTGACCCAGCCAGAACGTGATGAACTTTTGAACGTGATGCCTTTTTTGTTTGCAGATGATTCAACAGTCCTTGGTATATAGTGGATGTGACGAAGTTTTTATTAGAAATATACGTTAACTGATGAACTAAGCTAAATCATATTTTCCTATGGACTCAAAGAAGCAATATGATCCTCAATTATAAAAAACCCAAGCCCTATCAAAATTTATTCGAAGCGCAAATTTCCCGAGCCTGTTCAGCGAACTAACTATAACCACATAAGCATGTTTAATTGACTCATGCACGCAATGCAAGTTAAAATGTTGGAAATGAGCGTGCGAAAATCTGGAAAATTTGAATTTAAGCCTATTTCTTACCTTAATAACGGATTTTCTTTAAACTATTAATATTTCGCTTTTTAAAGAAGAATGCGTATAACATGCATCAACCACTTCCCTGATCAGTTAACATCCCTGTGACCACATCTTCCAGTAGGTCTTCTCGTCACTCCCTTTCCTTTCAATTTAACACACATAAATATAAATATACCTAAATTTAATTACAATAATCAATGTAAATTAACTGAATCAGGAAGTGGTAAATAAATCGAATTGAATTGAAGGTCATTGTGATCTAACAAAGATTCTGATTTTAAAGCCAGTATCAAAAGACGATGAAGGCACATGAGAGTTGGTAGTCACGCGATTTTGTTTATGTTCTTAATGCTTTCCCAACACTACATATACTAGAAAATACATGCATTAGGCCGTGGGCTGTTGTGCGAAAAAGTGCCTAGAAAAGCAATTTCGTGGCACCCTAGCTCCTGGGAAATAGATTTTCTGTGGTTCAATTCATAGAACCATAGATGCTTAATTACCACAAAAAGTTCCCAAGGAAAAACTTGCCCAACACCGAGAGAATGGGTGATCAGTGATTATCCTCTATTAAATTGTATTACAGCAAGAAAATGTAAAATTTCGTATTCAATTACAACAAAATGACTTGAATTATAAGAAAGCTTACAAAAATCTACACCTAAGACATTTAAACAGTTTTTTTATATCTAAAATTGTTTTCGAGTTATACGTACGCTGTCAAGAACGCGTTTTTGACCTAGTACCCAGTCCTTATTGCGACATTTTGGTCCAATTTTCACATTTAAAACAGCAATAACTCAAAGACTATTAGCCTGCGAATACAGACTCTATTTATATAGCTTATTCCAATGAGCGATTATATTCTATTTATATTATGATATTCTATTTATCATAATATTCTATTTATCATAATTTATTAGTATCTTATTTCACTGGAGGATTATATTCTATTTATATATGATATTCTATGTATCGCGTTTCCCCCCAGTGGAATAAGCGATATAAATAGAGTCTGTATTCGCAGGCTAAAAGACTATTTGAAAAATAAAAAAAACTGTTTAAAAGTCTTATATGCGGTTTTTTGTACGTTTTCCGATGATGCAAGTCATTTTTATTGTAATTGAATACAGAATTTCCCATTTTTTTTGCAGTAATACAATTTAATAGAGGATAATCATTGATCACCCATAGCAGATAACTGAATTTTGTGTAGGTTGCGTGAAATTGAATGAGTGTACATTTCAAATAAGTGTACATTTCAATTTACAAATGAATGTACATTTCATAATTGTAATGTTTACTTTAACAAGTAAATATTTTAATACGTTAACATCTTAACGATAATATGTTTCTTTTATATTTGTAATTAATTTAACTGTTGGACTTCCGGAGACTTGTTTATAGAATCGTTTTACTTGAACAGCTTTGCCAGAAATCATATTGAATATAACGCTTACCGATACCTAGATAATTTTGCATATCGCAAAAACCGAATTCAATAATTGTTTTATTATACATTTGAAGAATAATAAACATAGTATTAAAATACTATGTTTATTATTCTTCAAATGTATAATAAAACAATTATTGAATTCGGTTTTTGCGATATGCAAAATTATCAAGGTCTCGGTAAGCGTTATCAGCCTCGCCTTCGGCTCGGCTGATAACGCTTACCTCGACCTTGATAATTCCTCATATCACAAAAACCTCATCCAATAATTGTTAATTATACGTAATATAAGCTTCAATTTAAGGTAAAATTCAACCACAATTAACGCTTCGCAAAACGTTTTAAAGTGTTCTTTATAAAACTAAACCGCTTGTAATGAAATAGCCTGCGTGGCAGGCCCTCAAATTTATGGGGGGGGGGGCTGATTTGCAGCGGGCAGGATTTTGGCGGGCTCCAAAATCCTGCCCGCTGCAAATCAGGCCCCCCATAAATTTGAGGGCCTGTGAAATGGCTTTATCGATAAACGTTAAGTTTGCAATAAATGATTTCAAATTCTCGCATGCAAATAACTTTGCTTTCTTTTTTATTTATTTAAAAAATTCAATATCAAATAAAAAGGGAATCAATATTAAAGATACACTGAAATTATATGCTGTCTTCTTTAGTTGTTTCATATACGCAAAGGACGTCGGGTTTTAAAGCAATTATAAGATCAATATTTAAAACAAATTTACCTTCGTTAACGTCGGCTCCTTTCTTTTAGCCGATTCTTTCGCCCTTTCTTTCCTAAAATTTACAAAATCTTGCAAAAATGAAATATATTTGCAAGAAATTTGTCAATCATCAAATCACAAGAATGATATGATCAAATCAAGAAATTAAATGTTTTCTATTTCGCTGTCGTCATGCAGTCGTTATAATGCAAACTTTAAATTGGACCAATCAGTGTCCGCTATTCATGACCGTCCGCCATACTTTTGAGATCAGTGAGGATGACCACCCACCGAACCACTCACGGTAACCCACGCCCGCGCTCATTGATGAACTTGGCTAATGATGGACTTGGCTAATGCTTTCGTTTCCCCGGGTGTAAATAGCCAGGGGGAATTAGTTGGATTATGTACTTTATTTCAACACACTGCAACACTTGTGAAACCTTTCTCAGCTTGTTAACAGTACTGAATCTGTAGGAGCTTGAAATGTCCCCCGGTGACAATGCGTGACATACAATTCTCATCAACTCTCATTCTTGTTTGACCGAAACTGGCCGAAAGAGCCACTGTCTTAAAATGGACTTTTCCTGGACAAACGTGACATTCCGTGCTATTAAGTTTAGTTTCAAATTGGCAGCCGATGCATCGAGTGCCGCGTAGCTGAATTCAGATTTGGCATGCACTCAGGATGACTTCTTCTTGCAGTACTATTGAGCAGTACTGCAAAAACAGTAATCCTGCCAACAATGTAATTAGTTTAATTTATCCGTAAGAAAGGACATGCATCATTCAGATCAAACGGATGTTATTCAGTATAGTGACGAACATTTAATAACCGATATATTGCATGCCGTTCTCGTGGTCTACCGAAATGTACAAATAGAAGAAAAATTAATTAAAGACGATTATATTGAATTTGATTAGAGAAAGAGACCAACACGTAAACATTATTTTAACGGCATATCGTGATGGACATGATCAGTTTGGCATTTATATATGAATCGCTGAAAGAAAATTAAACTGGATCCCACTCTCTCTTAGAATTACAGGATTTTTAGTAACTATTAGGTATAAGCGGCCGTGTTGTTTAAGATACAATCTTCAAGTTATGGGTCGGTCCGGATTTTGGGTCTCTGAATTAGAAACGACGTATATAGTCACATGATCAAGCCCTGTTTCCATCATGCGGGTGAGTGGAAGGGCCTGACACAAATCCCTGTCTGGCGGCATGTAAAAATGCCCAAATCCGGCTTTTCACCTGATATAGGTGAAACATATTTAATCTGTCTTTTGACAGAGAAAAAAACTTAATCTGGCTTTTGACAGGTTGGTGCTAATTAGATTATACTGCTGTATTGTTCACGATATATTTAGTAGTTTTCACTATCATCACAGCCACAATAGATTGTTCAGTTGTCGTTGTGTGAAATTTAAATTTCTCCTGGGAAATTTTGATTGTATACTAAAAGTATAAACTTCACTGTGGGTGTAGTGTGATCGGATTAAGGCTTGTGCTCTATTTGTAAAGTAAGAGCATGATACTCAAGCTAGTAGATTCGCGCAAAATACGCAACACTGTATCCTGAGAATCGTCCACTCCCTCCCTATATTTTCATCGGATTGGAACGAATCTCAAACTCAGAAAGTCTGAAACCCCTTGGCCCTTATGGCGCCACTGTAAATCAACAGGATTTTGCATCAGATATGACTCGCGGTCATCGAATTTCCTTTGTTTGTTTTTCCCATATAATGAAAATAAAGTTTTCTCGCTTTGTTGCTGCCGGTTGCATGGGCATCGGAACATCTACTGCGCAAGTGATTGGTGCTGAAAAATGCACGGTAGCTCCATGCAGCTAACAGCTCGTGCCGCTGGCAGGAAATTTTTTAACAAAATATTTCCGCAGGAAATTTTCGTTATGAAATAAGAAATATTGTCATCTTATATGCTGCTATATAATCGACTTATTGCTTAAAAATTCCTGAAACGGTTTACAATTCGAAATCGGCACCATGAATACGTTCTCTGAAACCTACCTTGACTTACACACTAGGAAATTGTCATTTTTTGGATTTTGCCGCCAGGAAAAAAAATTTCCACGGGCGTGGTAGTGATAATGAAACCTAACTATAACAGTAATCTTGCCAACAATGTAATTAGCTTTGATATAAGAACATTGCCAACCGCAGGCTTTCTGGCATCCTTGTGTAGAAAAGTAGGATAAAAGTAGGACTAGAATTTTAGGAAAAGTAGGAGTAAAGTAGGAAAATGTGTAGAAAAGTAGGACAAAAGTAGGAGTTTTTGGAGATGCAAATAACACAAAAATATACAAATTTGGCACCCTAGGATATATGTGGTAAGGGGTGGACCATTAGATATAAGTTGTGTGAATTTTTGGTGCTCACTATATATTTTTTTGTACTCATTCATCTATGAATGAAATCTCTAGATCTTCATTAATTTATTGATTATGATTCTAGAGATGCTATGGAATTTTATACTCGGAAAATGTACTTCTTCTCTTCCTGAAATCTTATCATCTGGGACACAAATAGAGAATAAAAATTACAAGTCCTGTAGATTTAATTGCGAGAGCTGTAACATACTGATTCAAAAAAGTAGGATTTTATGAGAAAAAGTAGGAGAAAGTAGGAAAATCAAGCAATTTTTAATAAAAAATAGGAAAAGTAGGAAAGTTGAAGAAAAGTAGGAAAAAGTAGGAAAAGTAGGATGGCAAGAAAGCCTGCAACCGCAATGACGTGTGTTAATACGACCACCTGCGAAAACAATCAGCTCGAGATGCTATTTTTTCGGGAAGTGTCTGCGGAAGTGCCACGATACGAGGATGGTGTTCAAACAGGAATTAAAAACTCAAATACTCGTGAGTTCATTAGGAACAATGCCGCTTCAAATATTTGAAATTAATTCATTAGTTACTCCATAAAATCACGCATACAAACAAACAAACAAACACAGCCAATCATCATCATCCAGGACAGTTATTCTTACCAGTGAAATAATGAATCTTTTTAAAAACAGTTTTAAAAGACAATGAAACCATTTTAAATATCACTATAGCTATGCATGCCGGAATACTACGAAAAATGTAGGAAAACCCTCAAACTTTACTATATTCGTTGTATTCGTGACTGATCACGAATTTTATAGATACAGGTCACGTCTGCTAGCACCAGTTGTTTCTTGTCCATTTTTCTAATTATCCCTGATGCCGAAACGAAGAACGGTAATCTAGGCAGTTTCACATTGGTGATTCACAGTTAGGAGCCGATTTTATGCCAGGAACACCATGCAGCTGTTGCTCTTCATTTGCACGCCTGACGTGAGCCGCGTGCTGATTCAGTTCACGTTTAACTTCTTCGTTTCATATTTTCTTTCTTATGTCTAAAGAACTGATTATGCATTACAGTTTAAAACAAGTTCATTTACTCTTTATTGCTTGCTTTATAGTGTAAACTTTTTCTTTGACCGTCGTATAAAACGCGAAGCTTGAATTATCTCAACTGACTTATCTCAAACCGTAATTATAGAAGCTCTCTAAATATTTGATACGTTATCAAGTGGATTCCTCTTTTGTATAAAATGACTGTATTGAATGATACAAAACGGGTGGACAACTTCTAGGCGCCAACGTTCTTCATAATATACATGAACAATTTACAATTAACAATGTATTTAATAAGCCATATAGGTATATACCGGCATTTCACAATAAAACTGATGTTGCGCCAAAATATTTATTAATGTATTTAGCTTCTTCTATAATTACAAAATCAAACAACACGTACACACAACCATGCATTCCTGTTCAACCCCAAAACGCGCAAACTTCAACGCCCCTGCCCACGTCTCAAAACATGAAAATAATAAAAAAAAACACGCAGCCTTAATTGTCCGCTATAACCTAGGACGGTATAAATTTTTACAATCATATATCTTCATTTTAAAATAGCTTGAATTTTATGACCACAACATTGGAAAATAGTTACGAATTCCTTTAAAACTTGGCATAGAACATATCGAAACGCAGCAAATGCGCCAAGTCTCCCACTTTTCAAGGTTGAACCAGGCATTAAAATAGCGTGTCCTTGTACACACTTTGTGTCCTTGTAAAAGGCGAATGTGCCCTTGTGAATTGAAAAGTGTGTACTTGAAAATATATTAAACTGAAAATATATTAATGCAATCCACGCAAAATGGCCAAAGATTTTGCAAATTCCGTTCTCAGAACTCTGGAAATGCCATTTCAGAGACCCCCTTAAAAGCTCGCGTCTTCGACGCTAAACTTGTCGCTTCGGCACTCGTTCTCGTGAGTCTGCGCATTTATACCAAAAATACGCCCCTGAAGGCAAAGCGTGTCCTGGTAAAAATTCCGTATTTTAATGCCTGGGTTGAACAAAAAGGTATAACAACAACAGTAAAAACTTTAAAAGTTTAACAAACCAACGACATACAATATTGTGAAGTATTGTTATTATGAAGTAAAAGTATCAGTTTCATAGTAGTAATTAAACTGAACAACGAGTCGCACTTTTTCAGAACACGAAATTGGTTGAAAATATATCAGGTATCAATGTCTCAAAAAGCTATAGACTTATTAAATAAAGCAGAAAAACTATCAGTATCTTAATGAAATATACAAAAAGAGAGTTAAAATTCACTACCATATTGCCTTAAAATACTCATTAATAATTCGTATTTTAAGCTATTCAAAACACTCGTTGCCGTGTTTTATCAGATATAAAACGCTCGGCTGCGCCTCGCGTTTTATGTCTGATAAAACACTCCTGCTTGTTTATTAAACAGTACTTACATGATTGCAATATTCTCATTAATAATTCGTAAAGAAAACATAAAATAACCATGAAGCATGGCCGGGTGCTGAAGTTTGTATATCAGTATAGTATATCTGCATGCGGGAAAATCTTGCTCGTTTGCATATTATGACATTTCTTACCAAATATCATCCATGTCATATGGATAACTGGTGAGATTATTGGAGAATACGGAGGTCAAGCAAACCACTTATACTGATGACATGAGTAGTATATATTACAAAACTACAAGTATTTAATCGTAGGTTACACAGGTATTAATTACAGATAAAAAAAAACCTTCACTGTAAAAACTTGTTCCAAATATGAAGAGATAAGATGGTCGTAAACATGCACCAATAGGTATAAACTGTTAATTGCGTTCCTGGCCACGTTCTGTTATTGTACTAGATACGGCTAATTACAAGCGGAAAGAAAATTTGCTTCACCGCAGTGACTCATATCTCCAAATTCCGGGTTTTGTAAAGGAAGCACGTGCGTGCATATGCGTCACGGAGCATGATAGGTGCATTGCCAATTTCAAAACAGTTGAAATTTATACTATAGCAAACAAATTAAACCACACGTCTCAATTCTATTCATTTGCCTCCAAATACAAGACTGCTATACAGGGTGTCCAAAAAAAACGAAAACTATTGAAATCACCACTAACAATTTAATTGTTAGAATTTGAATGCCTTAGCACTCTGTTGGTTCCCACGAGTGCATAAATGATTGACATAAGTAAATTTTATGCATAAAGAAACTGTGCTTTGAATTTGATTTAAATTCCCAAGCGCAGAAAATCGCGCACTTTACAAGGAGCTAGATGTTCTTAACTAAATTTTAATACATGCATGCATGCACCTTGTCAATATTTTACGCATCATTACGTTCAGCTTTTTGGTATATATTTAACAATAAGTGATTTCAATAGTTTTCGGGTTTTTTGGAACACCCTGTATATAATAAATAGAATAGAATAGAACATTAAGTTTCACTCTGATATAACATGGCATAACCAGCATTTATATATGCGATAGAATTTTCAAATTTGTTTCTTGTTAGGTTATGAGAGTCCAATGGCAATGCCCAATCTACGAAAGGGTTTATTCATAACTAAACTCTGAATATTTCACTTCTTGAACAATTATTTTAAAGCTTGTGGTGTCGTGATCACCATGTTTGCCTTTCCAGCTATAGGAGACCCGCTGGCTTCAATCCTTGGTTGGACTTCTCTACTCAACTAGGAGAAGAAAGTGCTATACCTTTACATTGACATCAGCAAATGGTCAGATTTTCGCGTCTTGTCGACGGGTATAAACTATAAAGGGCGTTAAAATCGTAGGTTTCTCGGATCCCCCATCAATTGCATGGGCAATAGGGTGTTGGGAAACCGCTCACCAATGTGTAAGAAACTCAAACAAAATTAGAACAGTAAATTAGTAGTAATTTCTCTTTATATTATTATTCTTCTATTTTGCATTGTTTTTTAATTATTTTATTCTGTACATAATTTAGTATAGGGAAGATAAGTCTTTGACTTACCATGCAGGCATATTGGCTGTAAAATATTTTAAACCCTCTTGCCGTGAAATAAAGATTATTGCAGTATATGGCTGTTTGAAAATCACTAACAATTAAGAGATTTAAAACGGCTTCTCCCGGTATTGTGAAGGAATTTAGAAGGCCAGTCTGACTAGTATCTCACGATAAAATTGCAACATGGATACAAATTGAAAACTCATTAGTCGTTTGGTTTAGTAACATTCACTCTAAGTTACGATCTGCATGCACGTTCAAATGTGGACTTTCACCCACGAAATTTGCCCTCACACTGAGAAAGGTATTGATACATTTGATGTCCAAAAATTGGTTTAGTAAAGCCGCATGTATAGCTGATTACTTACAGTAATTTTCACGTTGGCCTTTCTTGATTAGAATAAACACTCTTGCTGAGTTAATGTTTCGCTTTCCTATAAAACCCAGCTGTTGGCGGATACCACATGCGCACATCCTACGTTTCAGTCACATATAGTCCAAAATCCTGTTTTGGGGTGCCATACTTGGCCATTACAATTATTACATGTTGGCTCATTCACAATCAACAATATTATATTTTTGTAGTAAAATCTATAGCCACAAAAATGTTCAATCAAAATTTGAATATTTGTCGCTCCAGCTGTCTGCGCGATTTATGCATGTTATCTGATTTACATGTATAGCTACACCTACGCTACGAAGTGCATGGTGTCGAATTTTATAGTAATCATATTTTGAATCTTCTCAGATCATTTAAGAATAAATTCACCAAGGAGATTTAATATATGGACTAGTGGAACGAAGTCAACGATATACGTTGCCGATGTCCTTTGTGTTCATGACTTATTCAATAAGTTTGAAAAGTAGTACATTTATTAGTTTCCAAATGTAGGACTTTGCCCGAAATGTCTGAATTTGCTTAACCATATATTTGTTGCATGGAGTATTTTGACTCGAAAATGTCAATTACTTGAGTAAATTAACTCATAAATTTGACAAATTTTTCACTCATGTTTTGAAGACAAAATTGTTTGCAGTGTGACCCATATTATCAGTGGGAGAGTTCGCAAACTGCATAATCATGGGGCAGGTAATCAAGTACTCCGTCCTGTGTGCCTCCTTAACTAAATATCCCAGTCTTCCGGTGATCTGATTATTTTACCACGATGCATGCCTGTAGTTGCTATAAGACTCAGTTTTCAAGCAAAACTTTCAAAAGTGCCGATTTTAAATTTTTTAAACGTTTTCACCACAAGCACTCGCTCACTTCTGATAAAACAAAAAATGTTTCACAGACAAAGCATTTCCTTCTCGACCCCGCATTTAATGGTAGAGCTCCATTAAAAGTGGTAACTTTGGCATGTGCGTGGTTTGATTGTCCTTTATCAATATTTATATAAAGTCTGCTGGAGTTTTAATTATAGAAGCCATTCTTCGCCTAACCACAAAAAAATAAACATTTAAGACAAGGGGGAAATTTTCCTTTGTTCCAGTCGTATCGCAATACTGGGTGAATTATGTTTTCGTTCATAAAAATGGCCATTTTTTTAAATATACAGTTTCATGCCGGGAGTAAATTCAAAATAACCCATATACAAACTCAAGTATAAATTTTCTCATCTGTCTTTAGACTTCTGCATTAAAGAATTAAATAATTAAAGTTTTTCAGTTGAAATCTGCACAGCGACACAACATGAGTTAACTGATTTACGCTAGATTAGCAAAGCAATCATTAGGATATTCCTGAACAGGTATAGGGGGTTGATCTTAAGACTTCCAAGTCCGTGGGAACAAATCTTAATTGTAATGAAAGGAATAGAAACAAAAGATTATTGGAACTTAAATTTTAAGCATGATTTTACGGTTCTCAGATTAACTTCAAAACTTAACATCATTTTAAAACAGAAAAATAACTCAACTGAACAATAATTAAACCTTGTCTTGTATTCTGCTGTCTGTAGAATTTCTTTGCATGTTTATATTCCCTATATGGTATATATTTCAAAGTTTCAAAATTTTTCGGCGTTGTACATATATATAGCTATAGAGTTTCAATTCCTACACAAGATATTAAGTTTGATGTGACATCGATCTTAGTTAAAAAAAACCCTCTAATCATACCACACCTGTTATTAAAATGTGGACAGATACTAAACCGCAAGAATCCAACTGGCACTAACTGCGTCAATGCATCAGCGTCGTAGTTCCTGAAAACATCGATGAAAGAGAAAAATAATTGAAACTCCGCCAGCGACAAACAAACTTTTCGTGCACTATTGTTCAGTAAAGCCGTTCCTGACCACTATAGATGCCGTAATGAACAACAGGTGCATTTTGCATCAATCAAGATACAAGACACGTCTGACCCCTTTTCGATGATGCATGTAAATTTGAACGGAAAAGCGGATGCTTTTTTTCCGTAAATGATTACTAAAACGAATGCCCATGCATGTATATAAAATTCGAATTATTCTTAAGTTTGCACAAATATAATGAACTGATTTAAAAAACTCATTAATAATTCATGAGGAAAATACAAAAGAAATGAATATTCAATAAATGTTTGTAAATCGGATAAAGATTTGTCCTGATTCACATAAACTTCAGCTAAAGATCGGCTGCTCATGTTTTATATAGTACTTATAGAACAGTTTCAAAATACTATTTGTATTTAAGCAGAGAGTTTGGCAATCGAAACCGGCAACCGCAGAAAACAAAATTACTTACATTTTTGCATGCGGGCCAAAAAAAATCATACAGTTCTCGAAACTTTGTTTGCCTCTTATCTTTCTTCACAAACAACCCTAAAGCATAACACTATAGTCAGTGAAATCATGCACATAAAACATCCACCATGCACGACAGTTTCAACTGTCGGAGTATGGTTACGAACCGTGAGAATGGTGTAATTAAAGCCGGGATCAATACTACTGTAAATTTAAGGAGTTGATTTGAATCAACTCCAATAAAGTGTTATTCTCTCACCGCGTATTTGGTGATAGAATAACAATTTTGAAGATGATTCAACTTCTTGAGATTTACAGTGAAATGAGGATAGAAATGCATGAGAGTTGGCAGCCACGGCATCTTGCCTTGGTTATAGCTTTTCTAAATGATTTCCCAACACTATCATCCATGCTCCTATTTAAGTTAAAACTTAGAACACTCGTCAAACTTCAGGTATTTTGTTAATATAAAGCTCAATAGAAATGTCTCCTGTAACAATGCTAACGTAAAACAGTTTGAACAACTACGGGGGCGTACTATAGAGAATACAATTTATAGTCGCCTTTGTCTTAGACGTAAAATTATATATATTCGGTTGATGCATGATCACGTCTTCACTGATGTTGTCGTTCTATTTGCCAAAGTCTACGTTTACGTGTACGAGTCGTATCCTGGCGTATGTAATCGAATAAGCACGTGTAAAGTGGTTGCATTTCACATCTCGCCATAATCTGAATGAAGAGGATTTGTGGCGTCAGCAGTAAATTTCATACGCCAGAATACAAATCGTACACGACAAATCGCAGCGTGTGAAATGTAGCTTCACTATAAGGAGATTCTAGTAATGTTACATAATAAAACATCTGATTACAATTTGACCATGCAGAGTCAGAGAGTATAATTGCAGTCATTATATTGTTTTCCCAGTTTGTTCAAATTTTGTGAAAAAGAATATACGAATCCCTATAGCTGGAACTATCATTAATAAAGGAGAGAGAAACTATGTGAAGTGTCAGCCTCGTCGGCTGAAACCGGGAGTCAGGACGTACAAAGATTTTCAAAAAATGTACTTTCCACTAATTACTAATTAAACAAGGTGGGTGATGAAATCACGTCAATTAATTAAAACCGCACCAGCTTCGGCTTATGTATTCAACTTAAGTTTCTTTTTTCGAAAATTAAACGAATCAGAGCCGCTTGCCAAGGTCATTGATAACGAAATGAACGGAAGTAGGAAACACATGATGCGGCTTTCACCACCCATTGGTAAACGTGCTCCTAAAGTAATGCACCATGCACTATATAAAACGGCTGAACTCATTGCTGAAATCAAACAAGTCTTCAAACTGTTCGAAGAAGGTGAAAAAGGTTCAAAAGACAAGAAAGAGTTGGAGAATACAGTTTCTATACTTAGTAAGGTATGTTACTTTTTCAGACTTTTGTTATGTTGTTGAGTACTTTATAGTTATATACGCACTGCTGTTCAAAACTTGTGCATGCATGCGTTTTTATCGCAAGAAACAAGCGAACAAACTTTTAGAAAGATATTTCGAAGGTTTCGTGTACCTGTTTCATTAACTTTCATCGTTGTGTTATGTAACGCAGTGTAACAATCTGAACACAAAGTTAGCACTATAAAGTTGGAAAAACTATTCTGGGAACATGGCGTTTACAGTACAGAACAAAAGCCCAGCTAGGAGAGTTCATAATTGAACTTTTAACTAAGTTGAACATTAAACTATGGTCTAGCTTTTCAATTTTTCACAAGCAGTTTGTGACCATGAATTTACTATTGACTAAATTATAGATTAGCATGCTACAATAGTAGAAAAACTTGCATGAAAAATTGAACAGTAATATTGAAAACCGCGGCTAAGCTTTTTCAAATACTTTGAGGTGTTTTAAAATATTTCTAGCAGACACATTTCGTTCTAATTCCTATACACACTTACTTCTTAGAAAACTAATTGTAAAACCTAATTAAAGTATTCTAAAAATATGACAGTTTAAAAATATTTTCGCTGATTCTCAGCCTCGTCCTTTTTTCTTCATTGTAAGGTGTTTTATACGCCAGCAATGCAGCACGCAATAAACAGCTTTCGATCGAGTTTTTAATATTACATTTTCTAGTATTCATGAAATTGAAGGTTGAATAGTTGAGTTAATTTGTGGGCGTTTATTAAACCTTGGTGGTATATCAAGACATCGATACTGTATGGTGGTTTCCGCTGTGTTTTGCTCATGGATTATTAATAAGAGACAATTTTTCTATGTCCCATATTGGCGATGAAAAGTGATCAAAACCGAAAATCTTTTGGCGTATACCTTTCAAAATTGCTTTGTTTAGCCTTATTCTTTAGTTTCTACAGTTAGCGGCAACATTTTTAAATGTATATGGCGGTTGAGAAACACAAAATAATAGTTAAATATTGTCAATTTAAATAAAATTATCATTGATGCTGTAAAATTGACGCCATGCATATTATATATACATGCAGCAGTACTGAATATAGGCAAACTTTATACTGAACTTCACTAGACATTGTTTTCTCTTTGGCCATTTAAAATCTCTTCATTTTAGCATACGTTTACAGACAAAGTATGCAGTAAACATACTTTTTAAGTTCGTTTTAAAATTTGAGTATGGTCAGAACCAAGTGAAAGAGTAGCCTATATATTCATTAGGTCATCATTAGTTTTGAGCGTGTCGATTACGTGATAATATATTCTCCTCTCAATGACTTCGAGAAGAAAACTTGAAACTTAATTGATCTTTTACAGTTTTAGTAAAGTACCTGAAACTATAAGACTTATATATAAGTATATTAATTGATGCTGCTTCTGAACTATTTTAAAAAAACTCCACCTTTTATAGGTGTTATAAACACACACATGGCATACTGTACTTATATAATATATAGTATTTTAGTTAAAGTTGTCAAAAACGTATATTAATTCAGTTATAGATACAAATAAGTAAAGTCAGTAGGTATATACACGTACCGCACTCTGTGACCTTTTAAATGTACACTATATATATATATATATATATATATATATATATATATATATATATATATATATATATATATATATATATATATATATATATATATATATATATATATATATATTTACGAGGTGACCTTACAACTTCCTCCTTTTTAATTTTTCTCGTATGTTTGAATGGTTGCGCTTTCATTTTAATCCAAATTTTCGTATGGATATTCAACTCCAAAATCACAGCCAGTTCGGTCGTCCTCTTGTTTTAAGCTACGTTTACACGCTACGATTAATCGTGTAGGCCTACGATTCGTATTCTGGCGTATTAAAATGAGTGCTTGTGCCATAATTCATTGCCGATTCGTTAAGAAATTTCAAATGTAGGCAGCTTACGCACTCAATGACATACGCCAGAAAACGAATCGTACACGATTAATCGCAGCGTGTAAACGCAGCTTTACTGAATCCAAATGACGCGTTTATATGACGCGTTCTGCGTTGGGGCGCAATTCAACTGAACTATATATAACATGTAGCTGACAGGACTGGAAGAATCATGATACAAATGATTATTCAACACAAGTGTGCAATCATGATTTGGCTGTGCAAAAAGTTGCTCAAAAACAAGTTAGTTTCCGCTTTAAATTAGAAAATAAATTCCCTATATATAGGTGCACCTTTCTTTCTGATTTTGCTTAACACAGACGACAAAATATGCTAGTACAAAAATTATTTACTGACATGCAGAGTTTGCATGTTGTGACTGTATAAGTGAAACACTAATATATATATAATAATTAAACAATTCAATACTTTGACATGCATGCATATATTGAGTTAGAAATGACATGCATATATTGAGTTTAAATTAGAAAATAAATTCCCTATGTATATAGGTGCACCTTTCTTTCTGATTTTGCTTAACACAGACGACAAAATAGTACAAAAATTATTTACTGACATGCAGAGTTTGCATGTTGTGACTATATAAGTGAAACACTAATATATAATAATTAAACAGTTCAATACTTTGACATGCATATATTGAGTTCATGTAGGTTCAGCCAGATATTATGATTCGAATGCAATTTATCCCGACAACATTTGGATGCGCATTTGGGACTCTGAAATGAATTCGTTTATTGGTCCGTCCTACCATGATATATTGATATGATATACTATACACATTCTTATAGCTTTATTTTTCCACATGCGCGCATTTGGGAAACATTGTGCTAATCGTATAATGTATCAGAGAGGTATATCAAAATTAAGGAAAAGCTATTACCTTTTCGGCTTACCTTCACTTTAAAAGTCTTTAATCTGCGGATCCGTCCACTCGCCCAAAAAAGCGTGTCACAACATTCAGAAAAACATTCAGAAATGCGACACTTACGTACATTTCCTAACGACAATTTCGAAATGGCGACATTCCTTTGGTTTAAGATGTGTGGGGCGAAACCAGAATTATTCATATTAAATTTTCGGACGCTCTCTGGTTTAAAATATCTATTGATTTAAACGAGCTTTCGTCTGGCAGTCTGCAGCCTTCATCGGGTAAGTTAGAATGAGGTATTACAATGGCGGTTTACAATTACACATGCAGACATGGAGTGACAAAGAATGACAGTTCCGCCTACTTTATGATGAATACCTATATAGATAGTATATTTAAATTCTTCAAAGTTTCTTTAATGGCAAGCAATTTAATGTTGTTCTGCATGATTCTAACTGGTAAAAATTTTACCAGAACAACAGCGAGAGCATCCAAAAACTTAATAGCTATTAATAGTCTAACACTTTCGCAGTAAATGGCGAAAGAACGTGATCGCATACCAGTCATACCGAGTTGAGACGAAAACAAGACACGTTTTTTCGCGGGCGAGAGGAAGCTAGCGTCCGCGGTTTTTCTAATAGAATTATCATGTTGTTTGAAGGTCAAGTATGCAGCAATATTATGAGTTCCTCCATGTGAAATAATTGCAACAGATCAACAAGCAGTAGCCTATAAATTCGTGTCAACCGGTTAACGATATCGATTGGGTCAACTGGAATGTTACTAACCAGAACATGGCTATTATTTTCAAAATGGAAAACCACAATATCTACAGTAAAACGACATAGTTTGCATGCAGATCCTTCAACCACGTATTTATACATACCGAAGTATGCCCGAAAGTTAATCTCTGAATAGGAAGAAAATGTACCACGCAGAGTTAGGGTTAACCCATAAACTGTGGTTTAACCAAATGTGTTTATGACGTCAATGAGATTTTCAGTTAGATATATATAGGCGACTTATAGCTACATGTATAGTATCGTGTTACTGATAATTAACTATGGCAAATTTGGTAGTCACACAATTACATTGAAACTGAGAGAAAAACTGGTTTATTTAATATTTATACATGTATACTATTACTCATTTACAACATGAGCGGCGCGAGTTGTATTAAGAAGGTCTTGGTGAGCACATTCGTATTCTTCAACAATTTCTTGTGACAAATCAAATTAAATTAAATTAAAATAAATGAATTAAATTGGGTGAGAAAATTGAAACTAAAATTGTGTGAATCAAATCAGCACGACTTTGTATCAGACATACAAACTTCTTCGCGGTCATGATTTCTTTTCTGGTTTCTTCATGAATTATTAATGAGTTTCACAAGGCTAGTTCACAATATCAATCTTGCCGGGAAACATACAACTGTATTCTATTTTAGCCTTTCTCACGATGACGAATATCCGCCATTTTTGGGTGGCATCCAATTCTCGTTAACCAATGCAGACAATTGAAACAATGTGAAAAGCAATTTTTCAAAATAAACTAACCATTTACAAAGCAAATTTACCATAATTTGTCCAAAAAATTATAAAAAGTCGCTGTTATGTGGACTTATCTCGCAGACCTCGGCTGAAATGCCACCCAAAAATGGCGGCGTGAGAAAGGCTAATTGAATACGGACCTTAAATTCTGTAGTTTAATGTCCCTTAACCATATTTTTCCTAAGACTAAAATGTATATAGGCTTCTTTTAAATAATCCTTTCATACGAAAGTACGATTTATAAAAAATGCGGATAAAGCTACTATAATCCTATATAGTTTTAACCTATGACGTGCTTATAGCCGAATACAGAATATTTGCGCAAAATTGACATTCTAGCTTATATAGCCAACGCAAATGGAGAACTAAAAGTTAAAAGTGTTTATATTGAGCTTTAAAACATTTTCCCCATTTTGATCAGTTGGATAGCGCTAATAATATTCCTTTGTTTTATTTCAGAATGAACAATTTTAACATTTTCCTAATTATTGGTGTGGCATTTTATTTTGCTACCGTAACGTCTGGTTGCCCAAATTGCATACCAGTTACCGATACCACAAAGAAGACCCAATGCCCTAATACCCCTATCTGTTCCAAGCAAAAGCGAAGTATTGTCTGCCCACCCTGTATACCAGATACCGATAACGCAAAGATCCAATGCCCTAAAACCCCTATCTGTGCCAAACAAAAGCGAAGTATTGTCTGCCCACTCTGTATACCAGATACCGATACCGCAAAGCAGATCCAATGCCCTAAAACCCCTATCTGTGCCAAACAAAAGCGAAGTATTGTCTGCCCACTCTGTATACCAGTTACCGATACCGCAAAGCAGATCCAATGCCCTAAAACCCCTATCTGTGCCAAACAAAAGCGAAGTATTGTATGCCCACTCTGTATACCAGATACCGATATCGAAAAGATCCGATGCCCTAAAACCCCTATCTGTGCCAAACAAAAGCGAAGTATTGTCTGCCCACTCTGTATACCAGTTACCGATACCGCAAAGCAGATCCAATGCCCTAAAACCCCTATCTGTGCCAAACAAAAGCGAAGTATTGTCTGCCCACTCTGTATACCAGTTACCGATACCGCAAAGCAGATCCAATGCCCTAAAACCCCTATCTGTGCCAAACAAAAGCGAAGTATTGTCTGCCCACCCTGTATACCATTAACCGTAGCTGTCCTCTACCAAACAAAGTGTCCTTCTACCCCATTTTGCATCAGAGAAAAGCGAAGTACCAACGATTGTCCACTGTGCATACCATCACATTTGGTACACCACTACACTAAGCACAACCTTTGCATTGGCACGCCTGTTTGTTCCAAGAAAAAAACGCAAGGCAAAATGAAACGAAGCCCAGATGTATGTCCACTCTGCATACCATTTCATATGATAGACTTCTACAAAACGCATAAATCTGAATGCGCTACCAAGCCTATTTGTGTCAAGATGGGAGCAACAAAAGACAAGGTGAAACGAAGCCCAAATGGATGTCCAGTCTGCATACCATTTCATATGAAAGACTTCTACAAAGACCTGTGTCCTAATACCAGTATCTGCGTCAAATCTAAGGTAGGTCCTATAATGTTTAATATATTAAATTGTATCCCAATATTTAAAATTCTATCTATTATTCTATCTATTATTCTATCAGTTTAGAGCATGCTCTTTGATTCTTAAACCATGTTTTCGTGTGAAAACATCTCACTGGAAAAAGAATTGAAAATTCATAGAAGGCCATACAATGGAAATATATTGTATGGATCTTTATAAGAACTAGCATGGATTCCGATTATCCATAATAATTGTATATTTCCATATTATCGATAGTGTATCGAAATAGTATGCCGGATATATGAATTTAGTGGTGCAATTGCAAATCGCATAGTATGGATTTCACATTTTTTCCCAGTGTCTAGGAATACAACTACATTCCTACACCTGTTATTTTTAAAATATGAAACTATTTTCAGCTACATATGTCAATATAATTTCTCACGGACCAATCAGACGTCGCTATTACAACGACGTGAATTTCACGAATAGAGCGTTTGCACTCATTCCCCAAAGACCAACTCAACAAAAGCTATGGCGGCCATGTTGGTTTTCCAGACAAAAGAGTCTAATTAAAATTCTTTTGAATTGGAACACCAACATGGCGGCTGTGACGTCATGTACAAACGATCTACAGGGTGTATAAAACAAAAACTGAACAGATTTGAAATTGCTCTCAATTTCGCAAAACACCTATTTGTATGTGTTTTTTTATAGATATAGCTTCTTTGGATACTTATAATGTAGAGTAATGAAAAAAAATTCATGAACTCAAATTTTGTGAACCAGGGGGGTGTGTCTTTTCCAACAAACTAAAAATGGCTCGCGCACAAAATTTAAAAGTTGTAATCATATTTTGAGTTAATAGATGGAAAATTTGTCGGGTTTTTAATTACTGTACAAAATTTCAGACAATTTGGTTCAGTTTAAGCCGTTTAACTATTCACGCAAAGTTACATTTTTCCGAAAAATCAGCTATTTGCATGCTTAATTAATGCCTTTGCCTAATTTGCATATGTTAGCAATATGCAAATTAGGTAAAGGCATTAATTAAGCATGCGAAAGGCTGATTTTTTAGCCAAAATGAATAGTTAAACGGCTTAAACTAAACCAAATTGTCTGAAATTTTGTACAGTAATTAAAAACCAAACAAAGTTTCCATCTATAAACTCAAAATATGATTAGAACTTTTAAATTTTGTGCGCAAGCCATTTTTAGTTTGTTGGAAAAGACACACCCCCCTGGTTCACAAAATTTGAGTTTGAGAAATTTTTTTCATTATTCTACATTATAAGTATCCAAAGAAGCTATATATATATAAAAACCGGATACAAATAGGTGTTTTGCGAAATTGAGAGCAATTTCAAATCTGTTCAGTTTTTTTTTTATATACCCTGTATAGGGAGAAATGGTAGGGAAGGATCCGCGGTTTTAGCATAACAGGTGGTAGGAATTTTAAGAAATATAGAGCTCAAACTCAATAATAATTCATGAGTAAATTAGCCAACCGTATTGCTTTATTTTGATCACATGATAATACTGGATAACTGGTGAAGTTAAAATTAATTCAGTCCTTGGATTGGATCAAAATGAATTCACTTCACTTTATAAAGTAGTGATTTATTCGTATGAGATGTCAACTGAGATGTTCGTATGGATCAATTTGCGTGGACTTGAAATCTAGCTATATAGTCCATCCTCATAGTCGGATTTGAAATATTACATGAAAATCACACTCTGAAAACTATGGTCAAAATACGAGCCATTAATAAGACAGACAGACAGACAGACAAAAAAAGGGGGACTCACGTTGGTTTCCATGCGTACATGTTTGTTTGTTTGTTTGTTTGTTTGTTTGTTTGTTTGTTTGTTTGTTTGTTTGTTTGTTTGTTTGTTTGTTTGTTTGTTTGTTTGTTTGTTTGTTTGTTTGTTTGTTTGTTTGTTTGTTTGTTTGTTTGTTTGTTCGTTTGTTCGTTTGTTCGTTTGTTCGTTTGTTCGTTTGTTCGTTTGTTCGTTTGTTCGTTTGTTCGTTTGTTCGTTTGTTTGTTTGTTTGTTTGTTTGTTTGTTTGTTTGTTTGTTTGTTTGTTTGTTTGTTTGTTTGTTTTGTTTGTTTGTTTGTTTGTTTGTTTGTTTGTTTGTTTGTTTGTTTTGTTTGTTTGTTTGTTTGTTTGTTTGTTTGTTTGTTTGTTTGTTTGTTTGTTTGTTTGTTTGTTTGTCACATTACCTTTATCTAGCTAATTTCTTCTACTTACCTTCTAGACCTCGGGAAAAGAGTGAGGAACTAAAACGTTGCCGAAGGATTAACCACGAACTTCCATGTACTGTTATTTATACTACTTTTATATTTGTGATAGCCGGAAACGGTTAAAGTAATAAGTATATATACTATTTGTTTTATTTAGAAAGTCATACGAACTCGAATCCGAGTTGCGTGTTGGCCAATGCATGAGAAATAATTAGAAAAACTAGTAGACTGATTAAATACGATTAATAAACAAATTATTTTATATTATTCATAACCGTGTGTCCAAGTTGTCAAATTTGTTTCAGAGTATTTACTTTCCCTGTTTTTGTTCCCAATATTTTTCATTATCATTCACAATTGGTTTATACGTCAGACGTGAACATGTACTAGACCTTAGCCTGCGGTATATATAGTCAAGTCATTAGGCGACGCCCTCTCTTTTCCCCTACGGCGCCCTCTCTTCTCCCGCCCGCACTAAACGCCTGCTACGCAGGCTAACTAGATCTAACCAGGAGCAGTTGTGAAAAATGCAACTATATAGGTTCTCTGACAGGAATTGAACCAGCGGCCCTGCGACTCCGGGGCAGCGCTCTAACCAACTAAGGGCCTGTTCATATGGG
>CACRXK020004299.1:0-32315 GCA_902702795.2 Paramuricea clavata | reverse complement strand
AGCACCCCCCAGATATTTATCCCCCCCCCTTCCGAACGAAAATATGAAAATCCGTCTCTGGTTTAGTTTCGAAAGATGTGGCTTGATACTGTGTTTTGCCACACAGAAAGGAGAGTGTGTCATCGTGGAATAAATCTGCAATAAACAAGAATAGATTAATTATACAGGTTGTACAATTATCCACGTAACATAACTTAGCATATGACCAAGATAAATGAAAGAATGTGGCCTATTACTCCTCGATCAGCTTAAATCAGAACTATATGAGTGCACTTATAAACTCAAGGTACATTGTTTATTCGGAGTGATATTTACTGAGAAAACCTGTAAGAAAACAGTGCATCCTGAGTTATCCTGGAAATGAGGTGTGATCACACATGAATGCCTTGGCACACACCTCGGCTAAACCTTGGCTTAAGGAACAGTGTGATTTATCTCAAGCCTCTATAATGACACAAAAATCAAGAAGTATCTCCATCCAGAAAGCTAGCACCTCCAGCTTATACTGTACATGTTAAGTTGGTACATAACACAAAACCTAAATCCCTCTTTCAAAAAGATAGTCTGTGGTACATGATCATAGTTTATGTCTATTTATAAAACGAGACCTCAGAGTCAACCTTTTAACATTATTACACAAGACAGTTCGCACTTTAGTATTACTTATTATAAGTATTACTCGTATATGTGACTGAATATAATAGCTTCGTAGGTTGTAACCAAAATATTTGCGATTGTGAAGCACAGCTTAATTGCTAAAGTAGTGGGAAATTTTACACTTTCCCATGTGTATTGCACTATAGGAAGCTGTTTCCTTAACAAATAGAATGCCATTTTCATCGTTATACTTATTAATTTCATGTCAAATAAGATAAAGTGTAAATAAAATTGAATATGAAAATACGTCTCTTTAATTAAATACCTTTGTAAATCCATATTCAAGTCTCGTCTTTTTCCCACATTTCTTGAGGTTTTAAAATTTGTTTGTCGTCTTTGATGGGCGAGAATAACACGTTCGACTTGCATATCTTTGTCCAAATGGTCAAAGGTAGAAAATTTATATCGAAAACATTTTAAAAACCGATTCAAAACAATAAGAACTATGTTATCTGGCATATCTGCTAAACTTTTTTGCAAAAACCACGGGTGTGTGAAAACGGCCGTGGGCTCAGAATTGAACCTGGTCAGTGGTACCTACCATGAGAATTTCGGAAGTGTTGTCATGGAAATGGCGTCATTTTCACTCAAAATCCGCCATGTTTTTGGCGACACTCGATGAAGTTATTATACAGCTCAGTGGATTGACCCCTAATCCAGGTCGCGTGAAGGCTAATTTCCACTCCGGGATATAAGCAGCGGATCGGACTGGATCGGAACAAAACAAAATCCGTGCATGCGCCATCAGTAGAAATTTTTTGTTCCGATTGATCCAGCGACGTTGCTGGCTGGATAATAAAAAATGCCGTATTATCTCACATAAATTAAAATAATTAAATAATACCTGTATAAGATTTACAAAATGGAGTATGTAAGACTGGAACGAGCTCAAATTTTCCTTTCCGATCCGATCATTCCACTTGTGCTTTTACTGGAAATCGCTTGTTGGATCGGACCGGATCGGAGAAACCTCCGAGGCTTATTTTCCGGAATGGAAATTAGCCTTGATTGTCAACTCTCGTGCACTTTCAGTGGCTACCGACAATTTGGTCCCACTATGCAAATTTGAGCTCATCGTTATTCATTTCTTTAGAAATTGATTGTGTTGATAGTTTATAAACATGGCAACATTTGCATAGCGGACTGAATCGACGGGCTGGCTATGCCACTGTGCACTCTCATCCTCGAGCTCGTTTGATTTGGGCTTTATCGAATAACTTCACCCAAGTACGTACACCACAATCCTCTATTCAGCTTCTCGACAAGATAACACAAACTTCGGCCAGGATAATTTTTGATATCATACTCAACCTCACGCAATAATTATTACTTTACCATGCATACCTTCTTTGCCAGGACCCACGCACTTGCGACTACAACCGCTTGCGCAACATTTCATATCCCCACTGCACTCGACATCGTGAGCGCACTCGCTTGTACAATCACCAGCATGTGATGTATTGATAGGAGGACAATAACCTGGCTTCACTAAGATACAAAAATAAGATATAAATACATGGACCCGATAATAATAATAGTGCCTTTATTCATAGAGCGTGACAGGTAACAGTCCTAAGAGACTGATAAACTACTGGCCCACAAACTACACTATGCTACATGCAATATAATATTAAAAATATCAAAGTCCCATTTACCTACATTTTGAATAAAAATAATTGTTTGAATACCCAGTTGAAATTTCCATCCATTGGAGTTAACTAATATAAGGTTAATATGTACTAGAGAGGTGGTCTACACAATTGTATCTATATATGCATATATGTATAACTGTTTTCTTAATTAATGGCAATCTATTCCAAGTTTTAATGCATGCTACTGTAAGTAATATTTCAAATCAGACTATGAGGACTAGACTAGATTTCAAGTCGGAATTTGATCAAGTCCGAGGTGAAGTCGAAGACTGGATCAAAATACAAGGACTTGAATACTAGTCCAGGTCGAATTGGAGGATTTGAAATGACATATCATACGAATAAATCACTACTTAAAGTGAGGTGAATAATTTTGATCCAGTACAAGGACTGAATTAATTTTGATCCAGTCCTAGGACTGGATCAGTATATTTCACCAGGCCGGTATCCAGTATTATCATGTGAGCAAAATAAAGCAATATGATTATTAGCTACTTTACTCATGAATTATTAATGAGTTTGAGATAAGATCTTCCACCTTCGTTCTCACGTTTATATCTCGGGCAGACTACATTAATATGTTCATGTCTTGTAGCTCTAGAATTATAAATTACTGAACATTTCACAATTTCGGTTTCATCGTAAAATGGGATCCACTTAATTTTCTAAAGAGTTCAACACTCCGGTCCTCTTTGTTCGCATACAGGATCTCATATATTGATCACCTGGCGAAGTAAAACAGTCTGCCGCAAAGCCCTGGAAAGTACGTAACACGTTTGCTTCGGCGACCTCGAATTTCAGTCAGTTTTGTACATTAATGACACTTTTATTTAGTGAAAACCTCAGAGTTGATGAAACATGAAAATACACAGCTCATTCTCCAAGGTTGCTTGGTTTTAAAATATTATTCAGTTATCGACACCACTGTATCCTATCAATGGCACACCAATGTGCATATTTAAGATTTTAATCGATAATCTACCTGAAGTCATTTGAAGATTCATCGACGCACTTCCGCAGTATACTACGGTTATGCTGAAAACCACAGGATGCAATTGCTCTTTAATAGTTTGAGTTTATTTGATTATTTCTATGTTTTGTTTTAGATACAGTTTAATATTCTGGTGGTACTTTTAATAAGACTTTTTCTATTTTTTGAGTTATATTTGTAACATTCCCTGATACAACGACGAATACTACGCAGTGTTTCATTCGGGCAATCAACTTAGTCATTACTAACCCCGTGCGCATGCAAACGTTGCGCTAATAAAGCTCAAAATCTTCTGTCGTTCGCTCAAAATTTTCTGTTATTAAACGTACAAAATCTTAGTACGTTTAACAATTAGACCAATAAACCGTACTTTACCAAGCAGTTAGTAAAAAATAATATTTTACCATAAATGTCGGGTAGACTGCATTTTCTCTCGCAACACTTCATTGTTCCAGGACACTCCAGGTCTTTAGTACAACCGAGATCAGTGGAAGGTGATTTTGGACATAAACCATGTTTTGATGGAGCACTGTTACATTTGCAGACCTTACAGCCACGAGAATCTTTTACGAAGCCATGCTGGCAATATATCATACACATTACTGGGTTGCACGCTACAAGAAATAGGAATCTTTATTAGTCCACGCGAACGATGCACGCATGCATATACAGCGGATTATCTCAATTGCAGGATCTTCTTAGCTGGCCTGTATGAGCACAGAACCATTGTTTAGAACCTTAACATTTGCGGGTGGTATGGCCTAGGGTTAAACATCTCACCGGTAAATTTAAGAAGGCAAAATGGAGGTCTGTGCTCACCCTATGCCTTAGCTAGTATAGTAGCTGGTGTTTCGACGGGCAAAAATGGAAAATCTCGGGAAAATAAAACGGATGGGGCTTGATTATTTAAATAAAGCCGCTTGGCTTTCTAAAACAGAGTGTTGCCACTTAATAAATGGTGTATTTATGCTTAGGTATTCTTATTTACAAAAACGTAGCCGTAATGACAGCTGACCCACACAGAACTTATTGCTCCATTTACAGGGTACCTATAATGTAAATAGGTTTAAGTATATAATGACAATATTAGTGTTAAAATGTCCTTTATGTAACACATATCGCCAAAATAACTCCATCCTCGTACCCAGGGTCTGTGGCACCAGAGTGTGAGAGAAAATAGCCTGGGCACGAGGTTGAAATAACTGTACAATGCAATGTTGCAGTGTAGAAATGATCATATTTGGTTTCAACACATAGAACGATGCATAAATGCTAACTACTAAAAAGATCATTGGAGAAACAGACGTTAACTAGCCCAAAATGTTAAATCTCTTAGCTAAGACCTACAAGCTTTAGATCAATGATGATCGACGCAACATCTCTGGTTGGACCATTTATCCCATTGTCGACTTGTACCACTTTTGTATATTTTTCCGGTTCACGTCTCAAAAATGCAGTTCGAGTTACCGGGTAAATATGAGCAAAGTAAAATGAAATTTTCTCCAGTTAGCGTGGAGTTCAAGTTAAGCGAATTTGAGTTAGCTCTACTGTAGTTAATTTTTGTGTTTCAGTTCGGGTAAAGATACGACATCAGGTCTCGGAATTGGCGAGAAATCAATTCGGAAAATTACAGTTGAGTATAAATTACGGTGCATGTGGACTAAAATTGAAGACGCACTGTACTGTTAAACACTGTGCTAGGTAATGTTTAACTTAACAGTATAGTACAAACTTTGTAAGTTATTTGTAAGGTGCACCATGATGGCTCACAATTGTGATGAATAATCCAACACCGGCCACGCTAACTCGTTTTCCGCTTCCCTTGGGAGTTCGAGTTAGCGGGGTTAGATTGTATAGCAAATTAAACTCTAGAGGTACAGGAGGATCTGTGATAAAATTCGACAAACCTTTACTACAATCAGGTGAGGGCTTTCCACGGCCGACTCTTGTTCCCAGAAGTTCGATACCGTTGTCGTCCACGCACCACTGGTAGCCTTCCCATGACTGCACTTGTTTAAAACTACCATCAGCTTCACATTGCGGTGTTTTGGCACCCAAAAGAAGTGGCGTTCTTGCTTTCAATCTCATCTGTTCACATTTCGTAAGTACTGCAAATAACCAAAATGGGATCTATATACGTCGCCCGCGACTCAGTGACACTCTTGGAGAGGTAATTATTAATTGGAATTTATTTCATGTAGGTATAATATCAGCATTTTAGGCATCTCGCTCGAATATAACCAATTGTTTGAAGAATTTTGTTGATGGAAATTTCGAATGTAAATGTCATACATTTATTAGATCTAAACAGGAATGGTAGCGAAAAATGCAACTATATAGGCCCTTATTTCGTGTCTGCCTATCATTTTGTACTCATAATGAATTTTGGTTGGATAACAGGCAGGCTTATATGAAGTATAGAGTTTAGACCTTTTGATTTTGTAGTTTATTCCAGGTGAAGGCGAAGGGTTTTGCATGCATTAAGGTATATTTCTGATACACAATTTAATTTCTATATATAGTGGTTTAAATAAAGAGCCTTTTCCAAATAACTTTAATTTATTATCCATTTTCATAACTCAACAATTGCATTAAATATGACATATTTATGAGTTAAAGATCGGGTTTTAAAATGTTGCCGTTGCGCAAAACAGCATAATTTGCGCGTACTATATCAGCGACTCAACTACTCATTCCTTAAAAACAACAAGCTGCGCAGGCTAAGATTAAAGTGCTTATGAAACGGAATTTTTGCCTCATTTTTTAATGTTTTATTAAAAGGTACTGCTCAAATGATGAAGAATGACGTTTACAGTTTATTCGTATCTCATCTCATTCTCAAGTTATCGCACTTTCATGTTTCGCTCGCTTCTCTGGTTTAAATAAATGATTACAAAGCCCAGTTGAATTGTAATCAAGACCCAACATTTCAACACTCCAGTCTAGTGTCTTCATCAGTGGTGATCTAAAGATGCAATCGTGGCTTCTTAAATACCCAAGGGATGACGTCACCTGCCAATGAGATGCATGTATTCCTCTGGCAAAAAGGCACCGTCATCCCTATTCAAAGCATGATTACTCATATTTATATGCCACGCTTCTAGGCAAAGTCTTTGACCATAGCGATTGTTTGTGGTAATTACTTTAGAGTTTTCCCACGCAATCTCATGTTTGGTGTAACACACATGTTCTGCACAGAACTGTCGAAGGGAAATTAGAGACTGATGCTTATCGCAAACCCACACACACAGACAAATATTTGTTATACAACTCTCATCACCAAGTAAGCCATAAAAGATTCGTAGCAAAAACTTTGCTTCAAAGAGCTGAATCCTTGCCGTCAAAAAGTGATTCTCAAGCTAATGAACGTGAATATGTTCTAAATGTTTTAGGGGAAAACAATTACCCAAAACATTTTCTTAATGATTGCCTGAGATCACCTGTTTGTAAGAATCAAAATAACTCCGAGGATGATACCTCGGGTTATGGGTTATGGGTTATGCAATAGTTCCATACATTCAAGGTGTCACAGAACCAATCAAGACAATATTAAGTACAGTAATTGTAATGTTAAGGTTGCCTTAAAACCCTATTTGACTTTTGGCCATATTTTCGCAAAGCCAAAAGATCCTGTTTTAACAAATCAGAAAACTCATCTATACTATGCGGTGACTGCGAGAAAGAGTATTTGGGTTAGTCTAAACACCAGTTTCGTACACGGCTAAAAGAACATCAAAAGGCTGTTTCAAATTTAGACAAGGGAAAATCGGCTTTAGCAGAACATGTGTGTTACACCAAACATGAGATTGCGTGGGAAAACTCTAAAGTAATTACCACAAACAATCGCTATGCTCAAAGACTTTGCCAAGAAGCGTGGCATATAAATATGAGTAATCATGCTTTGAATAGGGATGACGGTGCCTATTTGCCAGAGGAATTCATGCATCTCATTGGCAGGTGACGTCATCCCTTGGGTATTTAAGAAGCCACGATTGCATCTTTAGATCACCCCTGATGAAGACACTAGACTGGAGTGTCGACTTGATTACAATTCGACTGGGCTTTGTAATAATTTATTTAAACCAGAGTAGCGAGCGAAACATGATTGATATACCTGGTTGCAGTGAACGAACAAATTTTAAATCTTTATTGCACTTTTTATATTTTGATTTGTACATGACGTCACAAGAAGGACTTGAGATAATGGCAATAACAAGAAAGTATGATATCTTGGTGACCATTTAATAAAATTCAATGAAAATTAGTACACTTAGTGGGTGCACCCATGTAAATATTTTTGGAAGGTCATGTGGTTGCCATGGCAACAGACTAGTCCCCAGTCTCTTCTCTTCCTTTTCACAAATGTCCTCCTGTATACCTCTGGCAGAGGATGTTTGCATGTTATAACGATTTAAACTGATCACAATACCTACATGTATTATATTAATGAGCGAAATTGCAGAAATTGCAATTTATTTCGTTGGAAATGGGTCACTTAGAAATTGGAAGAGAAGGGACTGGGGACGAGTGTGTTGCCATGACAACCATACATACAAGCCAAATTGTTGACTTTGTTACACCCACTAAGTGTGCCAAGTTTCATTGAATTTTATTAAATTGTCACCAATATATCATACTTTCTTGTTATTGCCATTATCTCAAGTCATTCTTGTGACGTCACAACTCAAAATATACAAAGTGCGATAACTTGGGAATGAGATGAGATACGAATAAACTGCAAAAGTCATTCTTCATCATTTGAGCAGTACCTTTTAATACAGCAATGAAAAATAAGGCAAAAATTTTGTTTCATAAGCACTGAAATAGAGTATTTACTCTTATACCTTTTTTCGTCGTAATCTCCGTGCAATTCACCGCTCCTCGTTTTCTGGTATTGTCTTTTTCTTGGCCATTTTGATCCACACACCAACAGTAGCCTGTAGAGCTATGACATTGCATTGGAGAGTAGCTACCGTCCTTCTCGCATTGAGGTGTATAGCTTCCTAACAATGCCGGTGACTGCGCCTTTTGAAGCTCGCATGCCGTTAATTCTATAGGTAAAGAAGTTCTAATGTTATTGAAGCGATCTGGGAGCAAGATGTTTTGCGAGAATAATCCTGTTTTCAGACTGTGGATTAATATGTAGAAAATATTTTTTTTGGCAATATGGAAAGCATTGTAACCAATTAATGTACATACTCGCTTTCATTGGAACTTTTCTTGCATGTTTTCAAATACAGTATATTTATACAGAATTACAAAACTTGATAGATTGGATGAAATATTTGTACTTGTGCTGCGCATAGTGTGGGCATTTTGTTTTGCGACATTCGTTGAACGAAGATCTTATCGGACAATACAAGCACCGGTTATAAGTGAAGTGGCTGTATTTTGTATAAAGCACTGTTCGAAAACAGGCTAGCTTAATCCTAGATTAACGTTACTTTAAAGCAAAGTTAGAAACTTTTGGCAGAAATTTTGTCTGGAAGAATAAAAGTTTTATTTTCCAACGTTTCAAAAAAAGCCGACATGCAGAAATGCGCAAGCCAATTGCAAAACACCGAGCTAAATTTTAACCCAAAGTTATCGCTAATCGTGCTTTAAAAAAGTAGCTCCAGGACCCTTGTAAAAGCCTACATGCAATGACCATGTCGTTGCATCAGTACATCTGTATACTTACTTTCAGAACAGTTGACAACATTTCCGTCGGAATCTTTAAATTCAATTTTACACATACGACATGGATCAACATTACATTCAGCATCTGGATGTGCGGGACAACTGGCCAGTTGACAATGATGAAGACAGAGGAGGAACGGCCTCCCATTTGGACATGCTGGCAATATTAAAAAAAATGCGGACATGGTAAGTACACACGTAAAAACGCGCAGGATGTTGCAGATCTGCAAACAAGTTATAACAAGGATATTGTCAAGGCGGTGTCAGGATGTGTTCGCAATGCTTGTTCTCAGTTTTTTAGTCAAGTCTGAAACAATACAGCGGCGGATTGAGAGAGATATAACAACCTAGGGGCCTTTGCCAAGACCGGATTTTGGTGGAAATAGTGGGGAAGTTGGGATAACTTTAGGGGAGGTGCAGCAGTGTAGCTCACGACCATCATGGAAATCTAGGGCTTAGAACGGGCCAAAGTGAACGACATGACGTATATGCATGTAGTGTACATATGCATCAGTGTACGAATTAGGACTGTACAAGTCATCCAATTTCACTCTTCAGTACAATTACGACTTAACAAATATAAAACATTTTCTGTGTTGATATACAGTTATATCAACACGAGTGGAATTGGGAAAACGAGAAATTGTGTGGAAACACGACGCCCGAAGGGCGGAGTGTTTTCATACAATTTCGAGTTTTCCCAACTTCCACGAGTGTTGATATAACTATATATCAATACGGAAAAAATGTTTTATATTTTTTTTATAATATAGCAATGTCAAAAGCCCGAAGGATAAGAAACATTTCCATGTTTACAAGCAGCGGAAAATTTCCCGTGTTGACATTGAGTTATATCAACACGGCTCTTAGCCAATCAGCGTTCAGAATTTACAAATGCTATATTATAAAACTGTATATAACAACACGGAAAAAATGTTTTATATTTGTTTTATAATATAGCACAAAGAAATATAAAGAAATAAATTTTCCGATGTTTCCGTGTTGACATTGAGTTATATCAACACTGCTCTCAATCACCGTTCAGAATTTACAAATGCTATATTATAAAAAGTTTTTAAACATTGCAAAAGGGTATACTTGACACAGAGATGAGTGGCTGCTATAACTCTTTCAATTTTACAGAAAAACTTTCTTACGATGTATAGACCCTAAGCAATCAAAAACTTTGATATATCATTATATTTGATATGGGAAAATTTCCCAAGAGGAGGTGCATGACTTTTTAGAGGAGGTGCAAAAATTCTCAGGGGAGGTGCAAAACAATCTCAGGGGAGGTGCGCACCTCCCCACACCCCCTTCAAAATCCGGTCATGGCCTTTGCTCGAAAAGTCGAAATTCTGCTTGTAATTTTCAGGTAGTTGAATCTCTTTTAAGTCGCCATCTACCCAGGCACATGCATCTAAAACAAGTTACTTGCTATATCACTTTAATTGTTACAAGGCTGATGACGGTAAAACAAGTTGTCGTCATTACAAGACTTGCAGACGATATCAGACTTGTTGGATTAATTTGTTGCGAGTTTATTGGCTCGTCAACTTTGTTTTAGACGAAAACAGTTTGTTTCAGAAGACTTGCCAACAACTGAAAACAAGCAGTTTAAATCATCAGATTATATATTTTGGTCATTTTTTGTCATTAAAGTTTTATGACATCGAAATAGATTACATCAGGCCATATCAAGCGTCAGTTAAGTACTCTTAGTTAGATATGGCAAATGGAACTCTTTAGTGTCAACACGGCTGATATGCAAAAATTCGACCACATACCCAGTTGTTCGTCAGCCGGTTTATGGCATGTTTTGCCACAGCCAACCTCACAACATTTTGATTTGCCTGAGCAATCTCTATCATTGTCACACTTCAAAGGACAAGTATCAGATGGCTTTACTGTCGGACACCGTCCTGGTTTGACCTGGGTATTGTTTACTAAAAGGTATAAAAGGCGGTATCAAGTCTCAAGTAAATTTGACAATGGCAGAACTCCTTAATGCACATGATTAGTTCGACACTGTGCGACGTCGATTTAAACACCGATATTACCATGATTCCTGAAAAGCACTATCGCAAACATTTTATCTGATATATCCATAAATTTAGTTAAGTTCGACGTTTTAATCGACAATAGAATTATACCGGATTTTATATGCGGATTAGACTCGGCGCAGCAAGTTATTTTCCCGAAAGCAATCGAAATCATCCTCATCTTGATCAACTTTTTCACTGTCAAAGTTATCCTGGTATGATGCCATTAGCTTAATTGCAAATTAATTTTCCTTTTATTCCTACAAAAATGTTTTTTTCGCTATTATAACTAAAGGTAGATATAACAGTTCTTCTCAGAATAACCCAAGTATTACACCTATACCAAAATTCAATTCTGGGGTTGGTGGCACTTTCAAATAACAACAAATAGTGTATATGCAGCATGCAAGATAATATTATACTCTTGCAAAAATCCTAAGCATACCTTAAACCAAACAGCTTAATTCAAACTAGTATAATTATATAAAAGCAACAGCAAAACTTAATGTAGCTCTGTCCTAGTATAACACTTCAAGTCCAACAAACAACAGCGTGTAGTAAAGTACAATTGTAATTACATTGTACAGACGGAACAAACCGTTCACAAAATGTCGCATTTAGCCAAAGATCTGCCTGCAAAGCACAAGTTACTTGCAAGTATCGTAAATTTTACATATATATATATATATTACATACCAAAGAGTTTTTCACGAGTTTTAATTGCGCAGTTGGGTTTTCCCCTCACGTGAGTCCACTCTTGTTCCACTCCAGTTTTTTGATCCACGCACCAACAATATCCTGTCGATGCCCAACATTGTATACGGGAATAATTCCCGTCCTTTTCACATTGAGGCGTAAATCTTCCGACCGGCTGTAAACCGATGTACTTACTACTGAAAGCGTCTGCGCGTTTCAGTTCACATTCAGACATGTCTGTATATGAAAAATATATGATAAATATTGATTATTAATTAATCGATTATATTCGTGTTAACTATACTGTAAATAATTACCCTTGAATACACCCTTTCGATAATCACAGATACTTTTTGGTCTTGGAGCCTCGCTCTCATTAGTGAATTACGCGAGGTGATTAGCTCACGATCCATGAAAGCGAGGCGCCCAGGTCAAATAACGTAATTATCGAAAGGGTGTATTGCAATGTTTGAGGTGCACGTACGAGGTCCTCCCACAGAGCTAACTGCCAACAATCTGCCTCGTTATATTATATTTCTGAAAGAAGTCTCCAAGTGAAATTAATTAGCCACTGTCTGAAAACCAAGAAGCATTGCGCATGTGTATTAAAATATACCTTGGTTACAATCAATCAATTTGTTGTTCTCATCAAAATACTCCACTGCGCACATTTTACATGGATTGACACGACATTTTGCCTCAGCATTCACGGCGCAACCTTTACTCCATTGACAAAAAGGACGGAGACACATCATCATTGGAAATCCATTGGGACAAACTGTAAAACATAAAACCAAATTAATAATATACATGAAAATTACTCGATTCTAAATGAAATTTTATCTAAATACAGTGTTTAAAAAAGAGATACAGTGCCAAAAAAGAGAAATACATAGCAAGCACCAAAACAAAAGTCATTGACTTTTACGTTTTGACATCTGACAATTGATAACGTGGCAACGTATTAAATTGTTGTGCAATTGTTGTAATTGAATTATCTATTTCGTGTATGTTTTGCGTATGTTTCACATTCACGTTGGTGTCCATTGATTTGCTTCTGCACAATTTTATATTGCATATCACCATTTTGGTTAGAAAACTTTGAATTCGCTATTTTTGCTAATTTCTAGGTATATTTAAGACACAAAAACTTTGTGAAAACTTTTTAATATAATAATATCACATGCAGAATATATGAAACTTGTCGATTTGCAGCAACATGAGTTCCACCTTTGAGTTTACTATAAGAGTAAAATGTTAAACACGACTGAATTTACTTATACAATAAATTCGCGAGTCCTTTATACTGACAATAAATTAGCGACTCCGCACAAAACCAGAAACATTAGACAAAACTAATTTTGGGTATAAAGGTAACTAATGGCCTTAGAAGGGAGGAAGGTCGTGCCGCGGGCTGGAAAAAAGGTAGTAAAGGTCGTAAAGTTTAGACTAGGATTTGGGCAACATGCGTCGCGAATTCATTGTATTAACAAATTCGGACGTATTTAACATTACACTTAGCCTACAAATTCAAAGATCGAGCTCATGCTCTTTGCTCGAAATGCAAATGTGGCGCCATGTTTTTCCGCGTATATTCACTCTACACAGAACATCTGTGTGTTATCGATGTTTCCTACCTGGCCGCCTTGGTTCCGGTACATCAGAATCTAAAGATGAATAAATGGAGTAACGAAATAATTTTATTTGAAACTGATGCACCAATTACACCAAAGTGAAATGGCGGTTCGATATCTCTTCTTAAGAAGATTCGTTATTTATGGAGGTTTTTTCACAAATGTGTTTACTATTGTCACAAGGGCGGTGCTGAAAATTCTGAGGGGAGGCCAAGCTGCAGCAGGAGGCTGGGTGCACAGTCGCTATTGGGGGATGTTTGGAAGTGAGGGGGGAAGCCCCCAGAAAATCTTGAGACTTATGGTCTTATTTTGTTTAAAATCCCTGTTTTTAATCTTAATTACTAATGTAATTTAATCCAGCCAGCATTTAAATAACATCCCCTGCACCCCCAGAAAATCCGTCTAAGATTGTCACTTATTACAGCCAATTGCAGTTGAGCTTGCAGCTTGCATTTTAAACGCGTTGTTGCATCGTTGAAAAGTATGCGTTCATTCCTTGGAAACACGCCGTTGCTAGGGGCGTAACGTGAACTTTTGGCGCGCGTTGTAACGACGTAAACATGTTTTTCTATTCTTGGCGTTGACGAATTAAATTAGATTTTGTCACTTTAAATTAGATTTTGTCACAAAACCGACCAGGGAGTTCTAATTTGACTGCAGGCACTCTAAAAATACCTTACTGTTCCGTCGCAGGCTTAAGCGGCGTTTTTACAATATATTTAACTCGTTATAAGAAGTTCAACAATGCCCGCCAAAAGTTCACGTTACGCCCCTAGCAACGGCGTGTTTCTAAGGAATGAACGCATACTTTTCAACGATATAACAACGCGTTTAAGGTGGCTCCCTACAGTTATAGTCCAGTTTAAAACATTTATATAGCTCAGACGTCATCCTCGCGACTCGCGCGTGGAATCTTCGTGGCCCGGTAAAAATCTTGAAAAAAGCCGCGGGAAGTTGTTTTTGTATTTTTATCTACAAAGAAAACGCCAGTTTTTTACTATAATCCTAAACTTTTCAACATTCGAACAGTACGTATATTGTTAGCTAGTTTTTTACCTACCTTCAGTGTGTTTTTTTTATATATTTAATACGTTCGGAACTGTATTTCATAATGCTCACAATGTTCAACAACAGTGTCACGGACTGAAAATATATTTTATACTGTCTTCAAGACGCTTCTGAACTGTCACTAAAACTTACGTAAATCTTGTCATCCAATTCAGTTCACATGTACTTTTTTATCTGCTGAATCCAATAAAACTATAATGCAGACAGTTACGAGTTGTTTTATACGAAAAGTCAAACTCTACTTGAATGTTTTGAAAAGTTTTCACACCGATTTTCACAACAAAGCTAAATTTAAGAAACGTTGGATTAAGTCACTGTCAGTGCGTTATTGTGTTCTCAATTTTTCGTATTTTGAACATATATATCTTTTATTTTCATTTCAAATAAGTAAAAAATATCTGTGTGATATATATAGACCAAAAACTCAAAGTGAAAATTGCTAAAAAAGCCGACTATAAACCGTACACGTTTCGTGTTCCTCACGCATTGCCTTGATTTACACGCAACATGTCGAATCGATATTTTGTCACGTCAACAGCTTCAACTGGATTTAGGACTATTTTTCTCGCGTTTCCTTCGGTGAAAATTTTTTAAACTTTGCACGTTTGCTAAGCATGACAATTCAGATTTTTTGTAGTCGTTATTCATGAATATTTCAAAACCTGCCTTATAAACATCCCTTCAAATTTTAATATGTCATTCCTCTTTCAACCATAAATCTTAAAAAAAAAATTCAGAAAAATTGACCGAAGGAAAAAAAAGATATTGCCGTTTAATTGTAAAATTAGACAATAAAATTGCAAAAGATGAAATGTCATGGTTGCCATGGCAACACTAACACTGTTCCTATTTGTCCATATATCGACAGCAGAAGACTTCTGAACTTTCCTGGAAATGATTATATTGCCCTGTCTTAAGTGTGTTCAATATAAATTTGGTTGAAAACGAAGGTTACCTAAAATACTTAAAATTTTAGAAAACTGTAGGGAGCCACCTTAAAATGCAAGCTGCAAGCTCAACTGCAATTGGCTGTAATGTACGATATTATTAATGTACGACATTTGTATCAGAAATTTATTACCAATATTATGAGTTTAGGTAGATATATAACTGTTAATCTACCAATAGACTCGCGATAGATTATTCAATACTCGCGGTTATCGGCCAGTTTACCAAACCATTCTAATTTATGAATAAAAATGTGTTATCTTAAAGGCGGAAAACAACATTAATCCATACCTGGACGTTTGAAGCCAAGCAAAAGAGGAGTAGTTTCTAAAAGTGAATAACTCAATTTAAATTTAACAAATTCCTGTAACACCATGGAATCTTTCTTGGCGGGATTGTATTAATCTTCGAAAAGCAATCATAATCAGCTGTATATGTACTCCTCAAATCAAGATGGAATGTTTCAATTTCCTTGGCGGGCTTAGTTGGAGCTATAAGTTGGCGGTGGGTGAGGAATGCTAATTGATATTATACTGAGGTCAACTAAATCACGAAGGGCACAGCTCAATTTGCACAATCGAATCGAGGCTTATCAAAGGCGACTCTGCTGACTGTCCTTGCAAGACTCATATCTGTTCACGAAGCACATGTTGTTCTCATCTCCCTTCACAATTTATTCATTGTGCAATTGAAATGACATTTTTTTGACAACACGGATGCCAACCACTGAGCTATACTATATTACTGGAGGACCTACTCGGCATGAAAGAGTGTCGCCAAAAACATGGCGGCGCTTACGCCATTTCCATGGCAACTGGTCCGAAGTCTCCATGGTAATTGCCACTGACCAACCGCGATCCGAAGCATTAAACAAAGTCCAGCACCCTCCTGTTTTTACACAAATATTTCAGAATTTAGACTTTACTAAAAGTTTCGGTTGTTTTTGAGCTAGAAAATCTTTCCCTCGCACTTTACTTGTTTTACGATGTGGAGGAAAAGTGCCGTTTTGTTTCGTTTGTTCATGCAACAATTCACTATCAAGAAAGATTAACTATTCTTTCAGGTAAGATTCATGAAACTATTTTTAATTTGTAGAACCTTGCTAGATATAAATTAAATGACTCTCGAAATGAGTCAAATGACTATAAATATATAACTATATAAGTCAAAAACTCATGCATGCTACTATATATATATACAGCAAAATTAATATTTCAATAGCAGACACATTAAAGAGCCTCTGGAACCGGGGTACGGAAACATAAATCCTGTTTATAATCGTTGAAAATTGTGGACATGAAATTATGTTGTTTTGTGTTTTTTATTGCCAGTTTTTAATATAAATTTATAATAATTGTGGTTGTTCACTTGCTCATACGGTCGTACAGATTATATATGGTGTGAATCAGGATTAATATATACATAACAGTGGTGGCCACTTATTGTGAGGGGATTTAGGTTGCCACCATATGACCATGCACTTTATGTTGTTGGAAATCGTAGTTCTTTAAACTTTTTTGCCTTAAACCGTGGAACACCAGTGTGCTCTCCCCTTCACAAGTAAAATTGTCTGGCATTAGACAGATTGAGTAAGGTAATCTGGTGTTAGACAGAGTAAGATTAACTAAAGTTGGGCACATTGGGTATGCAGATAGTTTGATTTATATTCCATTGAGTACCATGAGCACTCTCACCTTGACGAGTAAAATAGTCATGCATAAGCATGCAGAAAATTGTCTGATTAACCCACTGAGTGGCAGTGCTCTCCACTAAAGTGCGGTACATTAGGGTCAGGGGCGTAACTACAGGTGTATCACCCCCCTCCCCAATCTTTCGAAACGGTACTCTCGTCGGGCAAAAACTAAGAAAAGGTCGGGTAATTTAGTATTTTTGTCATAAATACTAAATTACAGTACATATTATGTAAATATATAAAATTTTTGTTAACATTTTGTGATTTCTATTTCCAAACCTAGAGCTCAAATCATTGGTAGTTACTTGACCTCTGAAAATATGTTTAATGTAGTGATTGATATTGGATTGATTCTGAGAAAATTATGAGTCAAATATAAATTTACATTTTAAAAACAAGTTTTTAAAGGAAGAAATTTCTGCCATCTGGAGGGGAGAAAAAATTGTTTTTGACAATAGTAAATGTATTAGGACATCTGAAGGGGGTAGGGGGTTAACTTCCTATTTCCTCTGTGGGGGTGGTATGGATGTTTTCTGGAATGACCCATTGTACCTTAATGCACGGCCCTATTTTATATAAATTGATAAACACCAGACAATTTTACTTGTTGAGGGGAGAGCACTGGTGCTTAAGGAGTTTATAATCAGGTGTATAATGACACAAAAAGTGTCCCCAATCAGTATTTTATAGGTAGACAGAAACTACCTTCCTGGATAAGCCAGCTTCCAGTATCCCTGTAGCTTATACAAAAGTTGGTGCATATTAAATAAACACAAACCACAAACCCTACACATCATAGTTTCATCAAGTGTATGTTTATAAAAGTAATAAAACGAGACCTCAGGTCTCTGCAGTCAACTTTTTTAACATTATTACACAAGATAGTTTGCACTTTAGTGAGTTTAGACAGTATATCATACAAATTTGTGAATATCAAATCTTTGTTGTTTAGAACTATTAAATATTTGACAATACAGCTTAGTAAAATAATGGGAAATTTTACACCTTACAATATGAAATTTGGACTGTAGAAATCTGAAAGCCTGTTTTCTTAACAAATGAAGTGTATTTCATCGGTAGACCAATTTCATGTCAAATATTAAAGATAAAGAATAAGTAAAATTGACTAGACGTCTCTTACCCGACTCAAGTATCGTAATACTCTTTTCCCACATTTCTCGAGGTTTTATTTGGCTTTCGCGGGCGAGAATAACACGTACGATTTGCATATCTTTAACCAAATGGTCAAAGGTAGTAAATATATCTCAACATTTAAACAAAAGATTTAAAACAACGAGAACTATAAATATTTATCTGCAAAACCAAATCTTTTGCAAAAAACCAGGGGGGGGGGTGAAAGCTGCCGTGGGCTCAGAATTGAGCCTGGTCAGTGGTAACTACCATGAGGCTTTCGGACCGGTTGCCATGGAAATGGCGTCATTTTCACTCAAAATCCGCCTTGTTTTTGGCGACACTTTTTTGACTGACGAGAGATAGGAGCAGTCCTCCAGTTATTATACAGCTCAGTGACGCCAACCCGGACGTCAACGGGCTCCGACTGAGAAAAGAAGCTTCTGCAGCCTGAACGAAAGACATTCAAATAACTAATTTGCCTCAAACATAAAGAGAGCACCGCACCAATAAATACTAAAGCTATTTTCAAATAATTGGTGCGAAGGAATCGAAAGGAACAGCGAGTCTGTCTAATTGTAAAAACTAACCTGAAACGTAGCTAAGTCGGGGGAGGGACTATTAATCGACATAAATACAAAATAGCCTAAAGGCTCATCTGCACGATGCGATTTTTGCTTACGATTTGTTGTATGCAACTTGCTGACGCCATCCCTGCGACTTTGTGCCGTCTATCTAGACGGTATACGATTATTGTATGCGACTTTTCCAATATTCCATACATATATCAAAAACTCTTCATTCTCAAAAACATAAACCATCTTTTTGTTTACGTTGTCTTGGTCACACTTTGAACAGGAGGCGTACCAATTTCGCTTTCTCTCATCTCACTGTTGATGTCCGCTATTTTGAATTATTTTTTCATTAAAAATGTATGGAATGTATGAAATGTATGAAAAACGCAGGATTTTAAAACAAGTATTAAAATTTTTACGACTTTTTTGTGTTGCATACGACTGTCATAATCAAGTTGTAGGGCTGTCTACACGGCACGATTCGTGTCGCAGGGATGACGTCAGCAAGTTGCATACAACAATCGTATAAGCAAAAATCTCATCGCGTAGACGGGCCTTAATGAATTTTGAGTTGTGTTTCAAGTTTTTCCCAGTCGACGTCTTTGAGTAGACTATATCACATGCATTAGCGTCATGATTTGAAAAACAACAAATAACAGGCAATACTAACTTTTACATTTTGGCGTCCCTCGTGTCATCGTTCCATCAATCTTTACTCCAGTCGTTCCATCAACACACCAGCAATAACCCACAGACCCCCAGCACTGAACCTCCTTGTAGTTCCCACCCACTTCGCACTCTGGCACAAATTGACCAATAAGAGGACGATCTGTCTTTCCAAGCAGTTCTGCACGCTTGTTTGCGCATGTTTGACCTACAGTGTAATTCCAAATGTCAGTGTAGAATGGATAAATAATAATACTTTCTACGCACGTAAGAACACACAACTTTCACAAAACCTGCAGCACACTTCTGCCAATGCTGGTTCAACAACTTGTTATCAGGATGTGTTCGCACCGCTTGTTCCCAGCTTGTTGACAAGTTGTCAACAGCTTGTAGACAATTTTCTACTATGTTATTGACTTCAGCAGACTTGTCAGAAGTTGTTCCAACAACTTGTTATTTTATCGCCCTGCAATTCAATAATTTGCATACCTGGTAGCATCCTTGTTACCTTGTATGACAACTATAGGTAAATTGGCAACACTGTTACAACTTGTTGACAAGCTTGCGAACACATCGGTCTTAATGTTGACAAGTTGTGAGATTTTTATATGTGTAGAACAATGCGTACTGCGAATGGAAAAGGCAACGTACGCGTCTATAGAAATTAGGTTAATCCATGACCTGGTATTCATTGCACAAACACAACAGAAGCAACGATCAGAGTCCCTTTAGTGGACCCCATGAACTTCTTTTTATATTTACACGAAAAAATCTAATCAATTTGGAATTCCAATTGGAATTTAAGCCAATGTCCCTCCAACATTTCAATGGATTCCAATTGAAAAAATTAAACTTTTTTGAAAAAGTCGGGTCAGGGTTACATATTGGTTAAGGTTCACAGTTAAGAATAATTTAACAGAGCAACAACACATGGTCTCGCGTGAATATTTTATTGATATATAGGGTCCGCTAAAGTGAACCTGCACCTAAACACTGCATGTACAATTATTCTCAAAACACGACGAAAGGTTCGAAACCTCCAGTAATAAACATGCAATTTAGTTTCCATTCGAGCTAACGTTGTAAACTTACAATGTACTCTTCGATGGTTCTTGTCAAGAAACTCAGCCTTGCATTGTCCACATGGATTAATTCGACAAGTAACTTCACCATTCTGATGACCAGGACAAGAAGCTATTGCGCAAATCATCGGATCACAGCTTTGAACATTTTTCACGCCGGCAGGACACACTAGTAATAGATGAAAAGTTTTAATCTTGGACGCGACACTTTTGGTAAGCGTGTTATATAGAAGGGTTGTTATGTTATGCTTATAGCTCTACCACGGCGTGGATACAGTGAATACAACATTGGGCTTTTGGCCGCAACTACTTCACAAAGTCTTACGTCAGGTACAGTAAAAGGGAAATAGCAATAACAATTTGTCTTATTTGTCTTAAAGTACTTTTTATGTGATGTAAGACTCTTTACAACTTTCCACATTATCATTCGTTTTCTAAATATGTCGGTCAACCAACAACGTGCAGTCCGCCATCTTGGTTCGTGGTTCAATATGAATGACATCACATATGGGATAAAGAAAACTTTTTAATTTGCCAATCATTTAATTATGAGCATTTGCGCTTTTTTATTACCAGATGGCTCACAATTATTAAAAACCTCACTCACCAAAATTCATAAAACACATAGTAATTTTGTACGCCAGTTGTAACGTCACTAAAGTTCGATGCCAATTACTGTAATTAGGTCAAATATAATGCCATTTACCTTTATCGCCTTAGCTAGTTGTGACAAAAACTTATTTTAATTTCGTCGTCATTATTAACTTACTATCTTTTGGACAGTCGACTTGTCCTCTCTTTCTCGACCCAAACCACTCTCTGCCGTTCTTATCAACACACCAACAAAATCCTGTTGAGCCATGGCATTGTTTCTCTTCATAACTTCCATCTGCTTTACACGAAGGCACAAATCTTCCTATGGCTGGAAGCTTCATTGCAGCCTCTTTTGCCAATTGACAGCCTGTCCTCTCTGCTAAAGTTTAGTGTACACCAAAAATAAGAAATTTATTTTAGTTAACACTGCGCCTTCATATATAATCGCCAAACACTAGGGCCACTAACAAGTTACTAAAGCTAAGCACGAAGTTGTATAGTAAGCGCTCTTGTTGCTTACACTATAAAGCCCAATAAATACGGGCAATGTTTCCTTGACAAGTTTATTCGCTCGCATGTCGTAGGTTCGATTCCCACCGTGGCCAGGCATATTTTTTAAGCCTGCCCAGTGTGGATATACACTCAAAGTAACATCACAAGCATCTTATTCGCCTGAGTACACTACTGCACCAACACAGCAAATATCATGATTATTAGATTACACTGATATTGAAGGAACTAGACTCAGTTCCGAAATATCACATACTCGAACCGATCTGACCGCGTAGCTCAGTTGGCAGAGCATTGGGCTAGTATTCCAAAGGTCGTAGGTTCGATTCCCACCGTGGCCAGGAATATTTTTCAAGCCTGCCCGGTGTGGATATACACTCAGAGTAACATCACAAGCATTTCAAGATTTAGTTTCAAGATGACAGTTTCAAGATTTATTCTTGAGTAGGCCGCACAGGAAAACTTGGAAACTTAAGGGCTGCCTCGTTTTCATCCTTCTCATGCATTAGAATTTACCTACCCTTTCAAGAACTGTGACAAGCGAACGTTATAGGATGTGGAATAAATCAAGCGTTGTTTTAATGAACCTCTATGTTCGAAATACACAGCATCATTCTTCTCATGTTTTTGAGTCACATCTCCCTCTCGCTGTATCGCTTAATTTTTCCCCTTAACCGCAATAGTTGCAAAGTGAGTTCATTTTGCACTAAAATATCTTGATATTTCTTTAATCACACCATATATTCAAGATTATGAATACGTGCATGAGGTTCTTTTTTTTAAATTATTGCATACATGTTCGAAATGTGTACGAAATAACCAATTAAGTACCTTTTTTCTTACAATCCAACTCCCCCATTTGTCCAATTCCTGTCTCTGTGGTAAAATCAGGAATTCCTGTTTCTTTATCAACGCAAAATACTCTACTACCCATGCGTTGTATCGATTCAAATTTTCCTTCTTTTGTACATGTTGGCGTATAACGTCCTGGAAGCGGATTTTTAACTCCGTAATCCCGCATTCTCTTGCACAGATTTTGTCCTTGAAAGAAAGAAAGTTTCGGCACAAATGAGAAGATTTAATTTGACCAATACAAAACGTTAGAAAATAAAAAGGGAAAAATTAGATTTGTTTTGAGAAGAATCAATATAGAATACCAAAAAAATAGAAATTAAAGGTTAGTTAAGAGCTAAACACTGCAGTTAATAGATTGCATTAATATGACCTTTATATGGAAAAAATAAATTAATTTTTAGTTACCATCATTGGTGCAAGTGATTTTCTTCCATGTAGTTTTATTGTAGTACTCGACATTGCACTGACCGCAAGAATCTATTCTGCATAAGGCATCTGGAGCATTTGGACACTGGGAAAACCGACACAGCGCTTGTGGACATTTCACTTTAGACACACCGGAAGGACAAGCTAAAAACAAGAGATAGTTATATGATCAATTACAATTAATATTATTTTTTATTAATTCTTTACGGATCCTGGTAGTACAAACTCGTCACACAAGGCCATTAAATACTTGCCCGCAAAAGTTTCATGTCACAATTCAGGTATTTTAATGCAAAAATCCCTAGCATTTTGAATAGTCTAAGAATGAAATTATTTTTGATGTTGTCACATCTTTTTTAGGCTTATTGTTTGGCAAGACACACCATGCACCAGTAGAGTTATTGATTGCTTTTCTCTTTTGCTATGATGTATTGTACCTCTTTATTTCTTTGATAAAGTATGAAACCAACTGCGAATAGAATTTCAATGTTGGACTCGGGAGAGACAAGAGGAGACAAAACTCAACAGTAATATTAATATTTCGAATTACAAATTGATCATCACACTAATTTACATAAGCTAACGTAGATATATAACATATGGAACAGTAAAATTCAAGGACTTGCAAGGCCACGTATCAGGAAATTAAAGGCTGAGAAAAGGCGTTTGAAATCAAGAAAAAGTGAAGTATAAACTGTTCAAATGGCAACTTTAATGACAGAATTTCAAACGGCTTCATAGGGGGTTGGCGGCTCGGTTCGACGCAGTGTCCGTTTTTTAATGTCAAACAATATCAGCCAAAATTAAAAAAACTAAGAAGAATTTAAATCTTTTAATCACTTCTTTATGAATTCAAGGACATTCAAGGCCTTTAATTCATTTTTCAAATTCAAGGATTTTCCAGGACTTTCAAGTTTTGTACGTACGAACCCTGGTGATAAGCAGAAAGAAAGCCTGTTATTACTTATTATTTTGAATGGAAGTAGTATTCATCAAATCTCTCAAACCACAATTGAACACTGGACTCAAAGCCAGCTAAGAAGAAAAGTCACACCATTCGACTTATCGTGATTACACCCTGTTGCTATTATCAAAGCTCTTTGATCACACTAATATTTCCGCACTCACGCTTTCTTCCTAATTATGGCGTCATAACGCTTGTACATATAGAACTAGATTAGCTTTTGTAAATTAGTCTGATGATGAATTTGAAATTATTTCAAAATCATTGCTTTTCAATCATGTCTCTTCCTGTCTTTGTCAAATATTAAATCCAAGATAGAACTTCTGTTGTTTTATGCTTTACTTAATCGTGAAGTTATTGGCGGGTTTCACTCATTAATCATGCCAAAGGGAGCAAAATGTAATTTCAAGAGGCAATTTTTAATCGGCTTAGATTTGGTCATTCTTGGTTGAAATGATAAAAAAAGGTGTCGTTCAACCTTTATCTTTATTTATTTAAATGATTTAAATCCATACAGTAAATATCGAATGCAAATGAGCACCAAAAATTGCATGGGTTACCTTGATCCATGACAAAATGGTCAGTTGATTATATTTTTATCGCAGTGAGATTACTTCTAACTTTATTACTAAACAACTGATTTTGTTAGGTCTTCAGGTTTTCTCCTCTGGAAGACGTGCATGTTGGCAGGGCCCCCAGAGAAATTCAGGGGCATGGGGCAAATTTTTGGGGGCTGTAATTTTTTCCTAAAAAGTTGGTGAGCAGGGGTGTGGGGTGTCGGGGTAGTTTTCGAACCCTAACCAGAAAAAAGGGCTGAATTTTTTACAAAAAACAAACCTGGATCTGAACACAATTGGCCACAGCCTGTTGAACAACATTTTTGGAAATCCTTGCAATGCGAGTCCTCGCCACAAGCTATAACACATGCTCCAAAAGTAGCTTTAGAAACATCAGGACATGACCCTGGTTTTTCCACTAGGAAAATTATAGTACATGTAAAATTAAAGTTAGAGTGCAATATCGAGAAGTGTGGCTTTTAGCCAAGTACAGGGCACAGCCCGAAGCTGTATTTGGATAGGCCGACTGAGGTTCAAGGAATTTAACGACTTATTACATGATTGACTATACAATTACTTTATGGTTTCCGTGTTTGCATGGCCTGATCCAAACACGCGGGAACGTTGCGAGAGTTAAGAAAAGCGCGAGAAACACGAGCCGAAGGCGAGTGATTTTGCGCGCTTTACTTAACTCGAGCAACATTCCCAAATGTTTGGATCAGGCCATCCAAACACGGAAACCATAAAGTAATTGTTTTATAAAATAACAACTTTCCGTGTTAAAATTTCACTTTAAAAAACTATCACTTTAAATTTCCGTTTTTGGATGGCCTGATCCAAACACGGGTTTCGACCAATCAGAGCACGCGTTATATACATCTTATTTTATAAAAGATTTTCCTCATAGGTTAATAAAAAGAATCTTCTTTTTATTGGAATGACTTCATTTTTGGCATTCATATTGTTTTATTCGGCATGACTTCAGTGTCTGATAAAATGGGAAACAATACTACAATACACCAGGCACCAGTGTAGCATGAACTGAATGACAATAGAGCACCTTTTCAAGCAAAGTATTAGCACCTTTTCAAAGAGCATGGGATTTCTAAAGAATACATCACGATTTGTTATTCAAATTATTTCGTAATTTTTCAAGGCAACGAGGTCAAGTCATTTGCCATTAGACTTGCCACAAGCGAATTCACTTTACTGAAACGGCTGTTTTTATATTGTATTTTCTATCAAATTAGTTTCACTTGCCTTTGTGATCTGAAATATACTGCTTGTATATTGAGTCTAGTTACATGTAATTATTACAACAAGCTTAAGTCACTCGCCTTGGCGTACGGGCTTCCACAGACTATAAATTGAGTTGTTGATGACAATTTGTTTTGGACACCTTTTACTTGTCGATTATCACTAATTTTGTGCGATAGCCGATAGCTACTTCCCACATACGTAACGACGTGTTTTAATAATTTTTTTTCTGTTAAATGAATAACAACGAAAACCACGTCAATCGTGTGATAAGAGGTGTTATGAAATTATAACTCACTCATGTCATAATCCGAACATTTATACATTTAAGCTCCATACAAACCAGCAAGTTTTCCTTCACAAGTTCACTTTGAGGCAATTTTCCGTTGCAGTCGCTTTGCCCACGCGGGCAGAGCGGGCTTTGAAAATCTGTTTACGCGGGCGTGACGGGCTTCAAAAACAATGAACCCTTCGCCCGCGCGGGCAAAGCGAACGTTAATGGAAAACGGTCTTAAAGCATACTTAAGGCGGATTTCCATTTGAGTGCAAAATTCGTCGCGATCGACTTTTTTCGATCCGCTTTCTTTTGAAATACAATCCTAGGAAATTCGCTCCCCTTTAGGAAATTCGCCCTCCCTTTAGAAACTCCACCTAAACATTTCGCCCTTCCTTACAGTTGCATGGGATAATTATTACATGATTTTAGTCATTTGAAATCAGTATATATTCAAAATTGTTAAGACAGAGCTTGAAATAACAGCCGATCACCGATCAATGATCGGCAAGAAATTGCTTATCATCGGCGGAAAAGCAGAGTTTCCACCCTGAAAAAAACAGGGAAAGTCACGGACTGTCGATCACCATGATCGGGAACTTTAGGAACGTAATTATTTCAAGCCCTGTAAGAATACAAGTTTATACAATTACATATATCGAAAAGGCTTACAGCAGATCAATAGGACTTAAGTTATGACGCTTCACAGCACACCATGCATATTCAAGCTGATAACGTCGCACTATCGCCGAATTTAATTCAGACGAATTTAATTGAACGAAATAAATGCAACGGTAGTGCATCGTATGAAACGAATTAAATTCGTCTGATGAATTAAATCCATCCAAGACGTTTTATCCGTCATGGTCAGACGGATACGTTTGTAGCGCGTCTTTGTTTCATACGACGTCTTATCGTTGAATTAAATGCATAAATTATGTTGAAGTCTAGGCACAGGAAAATGCACCACTTTCGGCCCAAATGTGGTCCATTTTCCCGCATATACAAATAATACAAAATTTGCATATTTCGTATTAACGTAACCAAACGTTGCAATTTTAGTAATTTTAACATGCTCTTTCTATAGCTGTGGTGATGGATTTTGTTCTTCTTTCCTAGATCAAAATTTAGTCTATAGCTGCCTGGGATCATCTATTGAAATCTTTTTATCTAATTATTCATTATCAAAAACATATGTGTCGGTTTTGTATATTAAGCACAAAACGTGGATATATTTTAATTATTAGTGTTTTCAGTTGATAATGAAAACACATTCTACTTTCTTTGGTAAGTCATTATGCATGTGTTACACAACGTGGGGTAATTTACATATCAATTAAGCATATTAAAATAAGCCAAGTAACAGAAATCTGGAAAAGACGTTACTACATACTTTTAATTAAATGTTCTTTCTAACGAGACATTCAAGTAGTATTTCGGTGTTGGGGCATTTTAACATATAACACATGAATATATACAGTACCTGCAGCAGAAAGCCCAAACACCTGACAATAGAACAAAGATATATTGATTAATTAATAAACAAGTCAGTCTCGAGATTTTTATATGTGTCACAATAACAAGACTACATTGGGTCATCGTAGAAGAGATCCCCCCCCCCCCCATGCACTCTGCCAGAAGTAAAAGGTTTAAATAAATTGTAAAATATCATCGAAAATGTTAGTTAATTAAAAATAACTTAAGACTTTTATACACAACCAGCCCCAGGACATCGTAACATTGGGAAAAAAAGGAAATACTGTAACTTCCCATTTCCTCCACATGCATGGGTGGTGTGTACATGAGTTATGCAAGACCTATTACAGTATACATACTAGTACAGTAGTATTTTATAATAATTTTCATTGGTTCAGTAGCTACTTACCAATAATGCAAGATAAAACAGCTGTATTTTCATTATCGACTAAAAAATGAAAGTTTTAAAAACGTAATTCACCCTGTGTATGTACAGTGATCAATTACAGTGATGCAGAAACGAAACAATATAACATGGATTCCTGAACTGTCCAAGGAATATGAAATACACCATACTCTTGAATGGCAGTGCATGGAATTTGTGTTCTCCGGCCCCCCTATTCGGCGTGGTATAGCATATATTAGTGCTGATATAGGTAATTAATAGTATGGTTTCGAATTTTCGAGTGCAATTTGGAAAAAAACATACACGAGTGCGTTTTTCAAAGATGATCAAAATTGCCCGAGTGCAAAGGACGAGTGCAATTTGAAGACTTTGAAAAACCCACGAGTGTATGTTTTTCCAAATGCACGAGAAACCATATAATACTATTACTTGTTAATAATATACATGAAGAGTTTACACGCTTCGATAACATGCACCTGTTCTAACACACCTATGCCTACGCCATTTAAGCAACGCATTGCTTGTTAGCAAACCTTTTCAGTTTATGTGCTCCTTAATTGTACTTAAATTGTTATATTCACGTACGATTTTTCATTGAAAGTGTGCAAAAAGTCGTCAAATAAAAAAGTGAAAATTTACATTCTACTATCTTCCTGCCGCTATGTTGATTTTTCCCGCCTCGTTTCTAGGCTCTGCTCTTGTTTTGTTAATTGTACTGCAATAATTGTACAATGTGTAATTGAAATGTATTCTGATGCTTTGTAAAGTTAATATATTTTGTATTCAATATGTTTTGCCTAGACTCGGCTACAAGTTGACTCGTGGCGCACATTGCAACTTGTCTCATACTGTAAAACGAGCAAAAGCAACTAAAAAAATTGATAGGCTATGTATACCATGCATTATTGGTATTATTCCGTTTGAATAAATATTAATTCATTAGTCATTGCTATTAATATTATTATTCCAAGTCTCGTAGATTTTCATGATAGATCACTGTTTATATTTCCTTATTTTGTATGTATAGCCTTCTTCGGTCCCACTGCTAAAAAAATTGTGATTCATAAATATATCGACTGTAATGGACCATTTGCATTATAGACTAAATTTTGGTCTAGACAAAAGTTTTATCACAGCTTGAAAGAGCATCACAAAATTAGTAATATACCAAAGTTTCGTTGCGAAATTAGTTGTAAAATGTGGATAATATAGCCTTGCGAAATTTGCAATTTTCAGTCATTTTGTATTACTGAACGGGAAATTGATGCCCCAACACCCGATTGGGCTGTCAATTCCCCGTGCGTAATACAAAATGACTGAAAAACGGCAAACTTCGCAAGGCTATATTATCCGCATTTTACAACATTTTGCAACGAAACTTTGGAATATTACTAATTTTGTGATACTCTTTCAAGCTGTGATGTCTAGACTTGTCTAGATCAAAATTTAGTCTATAATGCAAATGGTCCATTAATGACTAAGGGACCGTTCATTATTTACACCCGGGGTTGGTACCGAAGAGATATGGGTTGGGTAATCAAGTTTTTGACTAGCTCATGGGTTGGGTAAAAAAACTTTGTGGCTGTCTGTCAGCTATAAAATAAAACCGAAATTACCATGCATTGGAAAATATGAAGAAAAATGTGCACAATACATTCTGTACCAAAGTAGACTATCAGTGATTGAGGAAGGACTCTATTATTGATCAGCAGGAACGTGGGTCCATTGGCACACTCAGTGAGTTTGAGTCTGAGTGAGCTTTTAAAATTTAGGCAACTTGATTTCTGTCACCATATAATCTTGTGTGTTTAATTATTAAGTACAGTAACACATGGGTTGGGTAAACATTATTTTGACCAATGTTGAGGTTGGGTAAATAAAAAAATTACAGCGTTTTTCGCTTCTCTTCGGTACCAACCCCAGGTATAAATAATGAACGGTCCCTAATCCGAAAAAACCGACATTCTCACACACCAAACAGCAACTTTAGTTGGCAACTGCCTGCATTGGCATTACCAACTAAAGTTGCTGTTTGGTGTAATCCATGAATAGAGATCGTATATTATGAATAGAGATCTATATAGAGCATTTATACTTTCAGGCCATTTTTGACAGCTTTATCTAAATTAATTGCCAATTATATATTACGGTTCAGCGCTGTTACACAATTTAAACCTCATTCATTGCCAATCGCCATGTTTTGATTTATGAAATAACTTCAGTTCCAGTGCTCAAAGAAATAAAAATTGGAAGAAATACAGTATTTCTTTTAAATTTTCTAATTTTTATTTCTTTGAGTTTTGTCCCATGAGTACAAGACCTTGTGTTATTACCCAACCATTAATTCAAAGCAATTAGAGCTGTCAAGTTACTACAATACGTTATATATAGCTAATTTGAATTGAAAGGGTTCAGTTTTTTTTTTATACACACTGTATATATAGTCGCATATCAATTTCAATCTTGTGCATAAAATTACGAAATGTCTAGTTGTGAGCGCTACTACATAATGCTAGAGATAAGAACAATTTACATATTCCTAAAGTGAAAATATGTTTTAACTTGTATGGTAGTAACAAATTGGAAGGAAATCAAGAAGGAAATTTCAATATTTTGAGAAGGAAATATTGTTTAGGAAAGTACTGGTGATTTTACTAATTTGCGCAATAGTCTAATTTTCCAATTTACGCAATAGTACAGGTTATAACAAGAATGTCAGGTTTCGCCATAGCAAATGATCAAATATCATAATTATAAAGGCTGGAATTTGGAAAGGAGAAAAGATCATGTCAACAGGTCCTATTACTAACACAAACTCAATCATATATGCAGCCGATCATGAATTTTAGGTACATAAATGTGGGTTTGTGACGTACTATTCTGACGTGTATTCATGCATGTACAATTCATTCTGCATGCATTAGCAATGGTTTGGCCTCGGACTGGGGCTCAAATTGGACCTCACGTCATACAATAATTCAAAAGTAGGTAATATGAAAAAAAATTCTAGCTATCACTGTAAATTCAAAAGAGTCGAATTTGACCCCTGAACGACTCTTAGGAAGTTGACTCTTTTGCATCAATAGACCATTTCCGCGCGCGCTCAAGTTGTCAAGAATATAAAAATAACACCAAGTTGAAGCTTGGTTCTAGTTTGCTATAGAAACATTACTATTTTAGCACGAAGCCTCATTCCCAGGCTATTGTCTGTATTGGGCATTCGTATTCGGAATTGCTAGATATATATCTATTGCTGGGCAAAATCTATAGGAAAAAGGCCAGTCATTTGTGGAAGAAATTTGAGATTTAAAACACTCCGCGCCTCACCGCAGAGTCATGACCCAGGAAATTTCGAGTTGGGAGCAGGCTACATGCACTGATGCATGATTACTTCAAAATTCGAGCATATAGTGTTCATATTCCATGCTATACATGTTTTGGTTTTTCGAAAACATCGCGTATATTCACTTTTGCTGTTTTGCAAAGCATAGTACGATCAGTAAGCCCAGATCTCCATTAGTTGCACTGAAGCATTCAAAGTCACACAATTGCGACAGTCCTTAAATTAATTGACTTTCAAAGAACTGTCACACTAGTCTATTGCGTATGAGAGAAACGTATGAGATAATTTTCATAGGCACAAAAATCCTTTGAAATACCAGCGTATGAGTACAGTACATCTGGCGTACCTCTAGCGTATTCAGCGTGTGTCTAGGATATGCTTATTGTATAAACCATGCGTCCGCGAATACGCACAAAATTTTTAAACATGCATGCTTAATTAAGTATGCCGTGTACCGTATGCGACCGACCTCTATAGCGTATGTCAGCGTTTTCCAGCGTACGGCTAACGAGTGATATTTTTCATACGCTGCGCAAAACATATTTCATGCCATTTCCAACGATTGAGTTAATAGCAATATATGCATTTGAGCACGTAATTCAAAACGTTGCGCAGTTCCAATGCCAAACGAAGGCGCAAGGCAAAGTCCACCAATAATATATGAGACCTCAAATACGTTGTGTATTAAAGTAAAAAGGGTTCTTTTTTGAGGAAGTGTTTGCCCGAATCTGCAATCCAAATCCGCTGCGCAATTATTGGGAGATAAATGGTGTTCATGAGCGTCCAACGATGCTAAGTTAAAATGGTTTTTATGCGACAATCCTTAAAATAATCTGAAATTGTTTGAATTTTTGTTTATTCTAATCTGGTTGCAGTGTGTGTATTCTGTAATTAATTGCGCTACGTAAGCCCTCTTACATGAGCAAATTTTGCTCTTAGACAATCGTGCAATATTAGACTTTGAACGTCACTGCGCGATTGCAGATTTCGTGCAAACATTTCGCCCTAACATGGATGTCTTGTAGAGTTGTGGTGTCTTTTATTATGTAAACATGCACGCAATACAATATGTATTCGCTTGTCACAAGTATGAGTATACTGTATATTTTTTATGGCAACGAATACATATTGTATTGCGT
>CACRXK020004298.1:12779-28889 GCA_902702795.2 Paramuricea clavata | reverse complement strand
GGGGGGGGGGCTTGGTGTGAAAATTCCCCCAAAAATTCGTGCAAAGAAAAATGCCTGGAAAAAAATTCGTGCAGCCATTACGTCAGAGAAAAAAAATTTGTGCAAGCAAACAGCGAAGAACAAATAGTCTTAAAAAAAGTCGTGCAGAGGTTAAATGCATTAAAAAAAATTCCTAAAGAGAAACAAGACTGAAAAAAAAATATCGTGCCGCAACAATTTTATACCCTCCCGGGATTTCTAATGATCCGCCCCTTATCCAATTCTGATTGATTTTTCAAACAAAAATTCAGTTTCAATTTCCTTTGCTTACGAAAATGGTAGATTTATCATCCTCGATAAATACAATAAAATGATACACATTGATCCACTATTTTACAAACAAACATCTCTTAAATTTCACTTTGGGAAAAGAAAAGTTGTCCTGTTTTATATTATTTATATAATTATTATATATTAAAAAAAAATACTCGGGAAATATTTTTGATGCAAAACATGCAGCAACCATGTACAGAAACAGACAAAATATGTTTGAACCAAACTTTCAAATGTGAAATGTTGATAAAATATTGTCTTATCTTTTTACACTTTTATTTATATTGGTCAAAACCGAAAGGAAATTTTCAATTAGAAAAGAGCTAAATGTTTTGCGTAACAAAAAACAGGAAATACGTTTTGGCTTTTTGGGTATACTTTGTTAACTCAAAAGTAGACATTCAAAAACACTGGTTTTGCTCAAGTCCTCACAACTCACAAGGAACAATCAGTTCCATACAATCTTTAGAATCTCTCTCAACAAAAATTATTATAATGCATTTTCATCAATTTCTAGTATCAACTAATATTAAAGCAAACCAAACACAAACATCAAAAGACATATACAGTAGTAGCTGTTGTCGATTTAACATATGAAATTTCGCTGAAAGATCGAGTTTTAGTTAATTTTGGACAGCATTCTTGTCAGGTTAAAACAGACCCTTTTGAAGTATAAACTTACCTTTTAAGTTACATACTCGTTAAAAAGACCATGTTCGAGTGCCATGTAAACCTGTTTGCTTATATTATTATTATGACTATTATAACACACCATTACAAAGTGGAACTATTTGAAAATAATGTTGAACTGAAGCAAAAGAAATACATGTAACATAGAAAACTAACAAATTAATTAATTTTTAATTGCCAAACAAGTATTAATTAAACACAACCAGCTAATGAAAATTATAAATGTTCTCATCTCAGTATTCCAAACCAAAGACAAAGTACAAAATTAATTAATTGAATCTGATTCGAAATAAAATATGAAAGTCAACCTTAAAATATGAAAGTCAAGCTTAAAAAATTTTAAACTTAAAAAACTTAAATAAATTAGGGTTGTAGGTCAGATTATTTAAATGAAAATAGAATTTTTAAATTGGTACAAAAAGAGCATCTCGGTCATTCCCTGTCTTAATTAACTGTGTGTGATGAAACACCCACAAATTTTGATGAATACTAAAAATATGGTTAATTCCGTGCTTGAATTTTGATTCAAATCTTATCAAATTATGCATTGATTAACACATGGTACAAAGAACTGTCAATCTTATCTTCCGCCTCAATATTCCAATTATTGGATTGCTTGATGAAACAATTAATATATACTTTTCAATGCTGATTGTTTTTTCTTCCCTATAATACAAAACATTTTACAAAGAAAATCATCCTGTAGTCTGCAGTGGTTGTGGTTTTCCTTGCCATGCATGACAATCAATATTCTTTTATTTTCTCCATCTCACATTACCCCCCAATTTAAGTATAGTTTGCTGAGCTTCAGTTCATCCATATTCAAATAAGTTCCACTTTGTCATGAAGTAAAGGCAGTATCCTAGCTTATTTTGACCTTAACTGTTTGTTTTAAAGTTGGGCAAGTTTTTAAAAATCACAAAGTTTGTTTTGAAATTCAAATTTTGTCGAAAACCACAATGTGGTTGGCACAAGAATAAACAACTGAAGAACACAACCCTCCTATAAGTCAGCACTGTATAGAACTGCCTAACTGTTCCTCAACAAATCCATTTTATTTGTGTCCAGGAATAATCAAACTCATGTATTAAGAGTGTGCTGGGATAAATAAGACAGGACTATTAAACAATGAGGCAGTTCTAACAGTGCTAATTTTAAAAGTATTGTATACTTCAATTGATCACTAATTGCTTTTGTAAGATTCAATATCTGAAGACTCGAATAACATCCAGAGTCAACATTGAAACAAACATTGTGATTTTCAGATAAACTTTCCAAACTTTCAACAAACACTGAAAGTCCACTTAAACAAGAGAAGATTGAGATGGAACATAAGTTTAAAAAAACCACCTCAATCGTCTCAATGTTTAACTGATGTAACAAAGCCAAACACTGACAAACTTTTCAATTTTTTATATTCGACAAAAACTTTGGAAATATGTAGAAACAACTATGTTCTCAGATAGAACATAGTTGATAATTAGATAAATACGAATTTATATATTCTGCACTTTATGATTTAGCTATTTATGCCAAACAGAAAAAAATGCATGTCCAAACCAAATATCACTGTTAAATTTAAAAAAATGTTTCAAAACACAGTTTGTCATTTTTTGGTTTGCTCATAAAATGCTTAGAAAATTATAAACTTTCTGTGATCAGTGGCAACACAAAACTTAAATTAATCAAGTAATTGAGGGACCACAAAACTGAATTTTTCCAAATTAATACAAGTCAAAATAGAGGTGTAATAATAGAATAAAAAGAGTGCAATTATTGTGCATAAGTAGCATGCTCAATTTTGTGTCATAAGTAGCATGCTCATGCTATTTTTGAAATATTCTGCTGGGATTTTTGAAACTATTGATCACAGGCAATCATATAATGTTCAAAACATTTCATGTAAGATAAGACAGAAAAATATTAAGACCTTTTATATACTTTCCAATGACAGCTAGTGTTCATTTTTGTGGTCAAAAGCACTTCAACCAACAACTTCAGACATTCTTTGAAATTGCAACACACATCTAGAAAATGTAAAAAACTCACTATTGATAACATGAAACAAATTAATAATTACAAACACAATTATCCAAGAAATACAAGGAGAAGGTTAGAAATAATTAGAAGAAAAATAATTTACCTCTTATTCAGGATCGTGGAATGTGTCCATTTTTCATAATCATCAAGAGCTCTTGCAACATTCTTGGAACTTGTATTATACATCTACAAAATTATGAGAACTTCCTGAGGGTGTGAATAGCTTGGTTAGCGAGATGAAAACCTCAATATGAACATCAGTGTCTGAAACAAAACAATATCCTGTGGTTCCGGTTTTCCAGCAAACCTTATTTTCTCGGCTCTGTTTGATCACAGCAATTGCTGACCAATGGCAAGCCAAAAGATATTTGAAGAAAATTTGTTTTGTTTGGACCTACCTATCCTACTTTTTTTAGGATATGAAACCTGAACCGAATATTTTTGTAGTGTTCTTTGAACATCAGAAAAATGCCGACCAATTGGAAATGTTAAAATTTGATTGGAATTTTTTTCAACTTCATTTCGACTCCAGGCATCTGCTGTACCGGTAAATCAAGTTAATTAATATGCTTTTAAATTAAACAGATACTGTCCTTTTTATTTTCTAACATTCTCTTAATCCTTGTCAGCGTATGTCGAAAAAAGGCTTTACACTGCTACTGATCCATATTTTGAGCCTGCAGTAGATGTGCTTCAAAAGAACAATCTTCTTTTCAAACCACACTCAGCCTAAGAACGTATATTAATCTTACCAGCCTGCTTACCGAGAAGCCTCACCTAACCTATGACCGCATCTCCTAACTTTTCACTATCAAAGCACCTCCTAACTTTTCACTACCAGCCTGCAGTGATGTTAAGAAATACAATTCTGCATTTTGCCTTACTGTAGCAATTTTGTTTTGCAAGCAAGAATCAAATATGTTGTATTAATGTTGCTAAAGCAACGCTTTTTCTGAGTATAAATGAACAAAAACACCATATTGTTAAAATATTTTGTCGCAAAATTGAAATGTGCAAGCTGATGAAATAGAAATATTTGACGTCCCACCAAGCACCTCGTCTCTGTATACGGCATTTTTATAATACATAAAAATTTTCGGCAAGAACTCAGAGATAACAACTATTTTTGAACAACTTATAATATACAATTCTGGATCTTAGTAGTCTTTTTACTCACTTGATGGACAATAATTATGAGTTAAAACACGGTTTAATAACTTTAATTCCATATTAATTAAAAGCGAACGTTCCATCAACCACGTGCAAAGCAAAAGCACAAATTTTATGCCGACATATCGCATTAAATTCGAGCTGGATGTCCTAAATTTTCATCTATATTAGCAATCTAAGTACTCTACTACAAGGATTGGTATTAAATAAAGCATATTACCTTCCAATAAAGGTATTAAAGTTTGATAAATGTCCTCCATTTTTTCTTCCTTGCTTCTCCACCTTTCTTCGCCACGCGGTAAAAAAAATTAAAATTCGGAAATGCCCGGCACTCCGTCGTGACTCGTCACCGTACGATGCAAGTCGACAAATTCCGAGCTATTTTAAAATGACAGGGGGTCCGGGCCATCTTTAAAATAGGGAACGGGACAACCTCTACCTCTTCCCAGGGTCTTCTTTTAAAGAAGACTCTTCTTCGTGATGGGAACGGGAATGCCAGGAATAGGCGAATGCGGGCATGGTACAACTTCAATCACTCAAACACGCATTTTACGTATGCCATGAACCAATCTCGGTCCTTAAAACTGAACCAACCTCGGTTTCTTAGAACGGCGCGAGGCGAAGGAAAAACCCATAGAAAAACCGGTTATCGTTCCATGTTTCGCGCACCAATATAAGTTGAAGGTATCCAGTTAACTTTTCAGTACACTATAATATCCATTACATAACGTTTACTATATTGTCTATATTGGTGCGCGAAACATGGAACGATTACCATGTTGGTGATCTATTAATTCAAAAGAATTTAAATAGACTCTTACCGACAATTTGGTTATCTTTTCATGTCACGCAATCACGAACCTAATCGAATCCCTATTCCTCCTCCTAGCCATTCATATTTTGTGACTGCGTGAATTTTGTCTGGCAGCCATGGCTTTTGTCGAGTTGGTCACTGGGGAATGAATGCAAAGGCTGCAATGTATAACATAATTAAACCAAACCAAACAAAGTATAAAAATAAGTTTTCTTTATCAGGCTATGCACAGTGGAAGTAGTGAAAACCTGAATTAAGAGTAAAAACTAAGGCCTGTTTCAAATCATAGCCTATCGAAGGGAAGATGGCTGTGAAACTCATTAGAATAACAATATAACTCATTATCTATGTTGGTCAACGTTTATTCGTAAATCTGGTCGTTCACCGTCACGTGTGTATTGTGTTTTTGCCCAACTAACCAATAGCAATGTTTTAGGAAAGTCATCTATCCGTGACTCGAACAACAGGGAAACTGGAAATTGCTATTGGTGGATTTGGTAAAAATATAATACACACGTGACGGTGAAACTACCAGATTTATGAATAAACGCTGAACAACATAGATAATGAATTATATTGTTATTCTAATGAGTTTCCAAACCATCTATTCTATTAACTATGTTCAAACGTAGCACTTCTCATGTGAACGCATTAAAAACAATAGATAATCAGCTGAAATACATCATTATCTATTTTTTCTAATGCGTTCCGGCAAATGGGAAGCGCGACGTTTGAAACAGGCCTATTATTACACCATTTCCGAATTACGCTCTACAGGATGTCTAAATAAAATCCCTCTATAGAAATTATCCTATTGTTATAATTTGAATGTCTGAGCACTATGCCACAGAGTAGATAAGACATACAGAGACGTAACTGACCGTTGTAAACACTGCTGAAGATTACGTTATCATGTACCCACTTTTTTTCAGGCGACCGGACGAAAAATGATCAACTGCGCGTGCTCAGCAAGTTTAAAGTGAGTCGTCATCCAATCAGATGCATGCATCTAGTAACTTTCCGAGCATGCGCACAAAAAAGTGGGTACACTTGGGTACACTAGTTACGTCTCTGTATGTCTCTACTCTGTGACTATGCTGAACACAAGAGTGCGTAAACACAATTGAATTGAATTTTTAATCACCAGTCGCATAAAATCCTGTGCTTAACAACAATAGGATAAATTTCTATAGAGGGTACTTTTTTGGGGACACACTGTAGAATAACACCAGGTAAAGCCAAACCTTTGCAAATCATACTATATTACAAATGCTATAGACCATTTCTCAATCGTTAAAGCCGAACAAAGGTTCAGTGCTTATCAGTACTAGCACGGGTGCCAAAATTTAAACTCTTCACATGAAACAACCGCAATTTTTCTTCTCAAGTTAAAATATTTAGATTATCTAAACGGGTTTTACTTGACAAGCGACCACTGACAATTAGAGCATATATAATCTCTATAATTGTGCTAAACAACGAAACTAAAAATATATAGTTAGTTAGAAGAAAGCACTGTTCCACTTTCTATCTTTTTTCATCCAAATTATAGAAAGTGAAACAGTGTTTTCTTGTAAATAACTATACATCAACAATGTGGCTAAAAATGGATGAAAAGTTAAAGAGTTAGCCATTGGTTTTCGCCCCTTTTTGAAAATCAAAAAAGTGGTTAAAAATGGATGAAATATTATATTATGGCCGTTTTCCACTAGGCAGAATTTTCCGCGTGGAACGGAATTTCTCTTTGTCTTTTCTCATTAGTTCCACACAAGAAATCACAAGACAAAGAAAAATTTCGCTCTCAGCGGAAAATTCCGCCTAGTCCAAAAACGGCGTTTAGTTTTTGCCCCTTTTTGAAAATCAAAAAAGTGGCTAAAATGGATGAAAAATTAATAATAATATAAACAAATTGGTGAAAAACTAAGTTTGTGGAAAACAACTTTTATTTACATAGAACTCTCAAGATTTCAAATCAAAAATTGTATTACAGAAGAACTGAGAGTTAGAAATTAGGAAATTCAATGTCTGACTATTATTGCATGATACAATGTCGCATCAACACACTACATATTATATAGTCCTTTCAACTCATAAACATTTCATACACTATTTACATATTAATAATCTTTTTAACAACAAATAAAATATTTGATCGCTTGGCTTACACACAACAAGCAGTTCCAATATCTCCAACATTTTTCTCGTCAACATTCATAAGCACATCAAATAATTGCAGCAGGCAAGCCAAGAGATCACCGCCAAACCTGATATCATTATTGCACCATATTATTAACAATTCACGAAGTTGGTTCAGTCTTTATTCTCTCCCCATTCTGAAATGAAAATATATTCAAAATGTTTAACAATTATTAACCGAAGGTGAGGTGATTATCGGGGAATATTCACAGAGATGAAGTTGAGGTGAATATTCCCCGATAATCACCGAGCCTGAGCCCTGAAGCGAATAATTGTTATTGTTTTAGTATTTTTACAAAAATATTAAAGAACTTACCGGTGACTTATTCTGATTATTATTTCTCCACGTGCCACGGTTACCTCTATAACCACGGTAACCACCACGTCCTCCACGGTTGTTTGTTCTGTTTTGTTGGTTACGATCACCATCATCACGGTTACCACCATCACGGTTACCACCATCACGATAATTGTTGCCACGGTAACCACCTCTTCCTCTCCCGCGGCCTCTACCCCGGCCCCTACCTCTCCACCCTCGACCACGCCCATAACCACGAGTGTATGAACCACTTACACCAAATGTTTCCACATTTAGTTTGCGCTCTTCTTGCCATGAACCAGACCTGAACAGAGTAAAATTAAAAGTGTAGAGCATATTAAAATATAATTTATATTCCATTCTTGCGATATCACATGTACTATTTACACAATATCTCATATGGTACTTTATCATTTTTAGACAATAAGAATCAGTAGAATTATCCAATTTTATAAAACAGATTGTTGAGAAAATACACAATTTAAAAATAATATGCATTGCACCATACATGTTGCGTGAAGCGTGAAATGAATGTGTGAAGTGTGCCATTCATTAACGATTTTAACAATCTATGGCTGCAGTAACACGTTACATTGGAAATCGTTGTTAAATTAAAAAACTCGACATGAATGATACTTTTACTTGGTCGACTGATATTATGACATCATTATCGGCATCAGTACTGGCATGTTGTGGCATGATAATTGGTAATTTCTGATTGTTGCACAATTGGTTAATCACTGCATTACTTTGTTATTTTACTATGTTTAACCCTAGATGATTTACTCATCAAGGGGAGAGTCTTGTGAATGAATGGTTAAATTAAATGCACAATACATGTACTTTTGCACAATCACTTTCTACATCCAATGGCTTACCTTCTTCCTTGCTCTGATGGCAATGGATCACTTGAAATAAAATCAAAGAATGATTTTTCTTTGTCATAATAAACACCATCATTCACTGGACTCTCAACTTCAACCTCATTTTCAACTATTACCTAGATGCAAAACAAAAATAAATGAGAAGTATTTCTTCCAATTTTCATCAAAATTCTTAAGGGAATTTGCAAAACAACTTAGGATTGTTAACAGCCAATATAAAAAAGCTGATTTCTGATACTTATTATTCAAGAGACTGAATGTTCAGTGTCTAAACATTATCTTACATTATCGATATCTTGCAAAAACTTCCAAGATGGCGGACGATCAAGAAAGCTGAACATTGCAAACAGTATTTATTGATCTTAAATAGAGATGATAGCTTCCCACCATCGGCCGATGAATCGATAAACCTGATGATTGGTTTTCCTCACGATTAGTGTTTTTACTCAACTCAACTTGCTAGTTTCGAATGAACAGAAACCATGATAAACAAGGACGAGACAGGGACTGTCGACAGACAGTGAAAGAAGCTGTTAAAAAATTGCCGCTAATCAGCTCAGCAATGTTTTGACGATCATCGGTTCATCTAAAATATTATGTTTCCACATAGGAGACCTACCTCTTCATCTTGGGCAGAGATTTTCATTTTCTCTATTTCAGACTTTAGTTCTGATTCAATCTTGTCTTTGTCAAATCTTGCATTGGAGCTCTCAAAGTCAAATTCGCCATTAAATTTAATTGGCTTCCCTTTTTTTGTACTTCCAGGCTGTTGTTGGGGACCTAGAAAATTGCAAAACAAACTCAACCTGGTCAGTACAAAATACCTGGTCAATACAAATACATTGAGATGTATTTCTATATTTTGTTTTAAATGTAAATACCTCATAGAAATGTTATCAATCTTCTCTTTTTGCACTTGCATTTGTTAACGAGGCCAGAGTAATAAACTCACCTCTTGTCTTATTTTCATGTGGTTTCTGATTTCTTGGAGCCTCTTCATTTTCTTCCTTTCTATCAGTTGGCTTACTGGGTCCATTCTGGTTGGTTTCCATCGAGTTCCTCCGGGATCCGGATCTTCTTCTAGGTTTTCCTGTTTGGGTTGATTTTTGACTTGGTGGCTGAGGTGTTTGCGTTTCAGACTCAAGAGTTTTAGTTTGAGACACTGAACCAATTGGGGCAACATTCACAGGAGGGCTTGGCGTACGGCTTTGGATAAGTGGTACGCCCATTGGTGACCCTGCACGGCCTGGATTGATGCCAGGTTGAGGAACGGGAGAGTATGTTGCAGGTTGACTTCCATATCCATACGGGTGAGCAAAGTTACCATACCCAGGTGCATAAGGTGTTGTGTTTGGAAAGTGAGAGAAGCTTGACCCTACCGCACCTTGCTAAAATGATAACAATCGGAACATGAATCAATGATTTGCACATTGACAGCAGCCATTTTTTTAGTATTTTCACCCAGATTGGAATGTAATGTGTGTACGCCGGACTTGTCCGGTGTTCAAACACAAACTTTGGAATACATAATGGCGTACATTTGTTTACATAGACTAGTAATTGTTCAAGTTCCACAAATATGGACCAAATAGGTTTGTTCTAAAAAGGCGTATTTGGAACTTTTGTGCATTTATATTTCCAAAATTGGCGTACAGTTACACGTGCATGAATCGTTGTCCGGTATGCAAAAATTAAACTTTCCAGACTGGATTTTCACATTACAAAATATCAGACTGTCATCAGATTTGACAATATTTGTGGTACTGTATCTGACCGTTGTAAAAAATACTGGGTAAAATTGACATATTCTAGTTAGCACTTATAAGACATTTACATTACGGTGTACTAATAATGAGTAGATTGTAACCAATCTGTAATAATGAGTAGATTGTAACCAATCTCTTGGGTATTTATATAAAACAATAGAACAGGGCCCTTTTGATATTCCCCCAACATGGCTGCAGTGACGTAACATGCAATCAACCTGTAGATATTATCATTTATAAATATGCAATTATCTTGGCACAAGTCTGGCATATTGTTTGCATGGAAACTATTAAAGAACCCTGCATAATTTTGTACAGAATTAATATGCAATCAACGTCATTTTAAACATTCATTTCATTGACTGTATTTAAAACGTTCCTGCAGCTCATTTCAAAAATATAACAAACCTGAAGAATTGACGGATCTTGATTGACGGTATTTATCGGTTTAGGTGCTTTAGACACATGTAAATCTTTAATATCGCTGCCTCGGAAAACTATGTATTCATAAACTTCGCTTCGGGGTCCTACTTGCTTCTCAGCCGCTCTATCCTCCGTGCCGTATGAACGTACTACAAAAAATATAAATAAATATCATAAGAGGTCTTATTTATTAAGTTGGTTAACATTAACAGGCTACAAAAAGCGATAAAACTCAATAAAAACACTCACCATTGGCAAGCGTCACCGTTGAATCTTTCGTGTCTATAGACCACAAAATCCCTTCGTATCTTATCTCTGCTTTCGAAACAAGACTAATGGTACTTCCTATATAGGGTGTACCACCACTCATTTTGTAAAAGAGCGCCCAAAACTAAAAGATGGCTTTAAAATTCGATGGATTACTTTCAAAATTTTTTACTCTTCTTGTTTGCAGTTTAGAACTTTCAAGATGGCCGCGACTTGGTAACCGCGCTGCATCTCATGCGGTGAACACGTGAGGCGCTCAGCCAATCAACGATCAACCCGCCAAAATTAAACTGTGGCGGCAAATCTAATCATTTTGCGCAATCTAATCATGTTTGGCGCGATTTTAATGATTGACAGAAAAGGCGGTGGTTCGTATTTCGGGGTTATCTTTTCATCATTTCATGTCACGCAATCACGAACCTGGGCCCTTATAAATCGGCCATGTTGGATTTGTCAATAGCGAAAGGTCATGGGGCGAATTTAATTAATTAATTTGCCCTTATAATAAGGAAGAGGTTATTTCGCTGGCCTCCGAGTGACAAAACGCAACAAAGCAACGGTTTTGCTAACACTAACCCTATTCCAAACACCAACTCTAACCTAACCCTACTCCAGGTTTGTTTCTAAACCAATCTTGAAGAAAAACGTTTTGACGAAATATCATTCTGAGGTCAGCGAAATAAATTCTTCCTGAAAATAAATCGGCCATTTTGAATAGTTAATGTGGCGTCACTTGTTTAACTGAGAAAGGATAGGAGCACGTATTCTACACACTTAAAAATCTCACAACTTGTCAACAAGATGTGCTCGCAACAGGCTTGCAGCAAGCTTGTCAACGTCTTGTTGACAAGTTGTTGAATAGCAAGACGATAACAAGTTGTTGAAACAACTTGTAACAAGTCTGTTGAGCTCAACAACCTTGTAGCAAGTTGTCAACAAGCTGGGAACAAACAGTGCCAACACATCCTGTTGACAAGTTGTTGGAACAGCATTGCTACAAGTCTGCTGCAGTTTTGGTACAACTTGTGCGTTTTTACGTGTGTAGGTCTAATATTTCCATGGTAATGGCCCACAAATTTTCGTATTAACTATTAATTAATATGTTTGATACTTTTTTAAGTCATCGTGCTGACAGACACCATAGATTGTAACCATAGATATAGGATTGTAACCCCCATTTGAATAGATGGCGGCCAATAAAAAACAACAATAACTTGTGTATATAAGATATATATGACTGAGACAAACGCAGATAAAACATGGCCGCCAGGCGAAGGTCTGAAAATATATTTGTATTCCACAAATACGTAAATTCTAAATTACTGTTACATTCAGCACAAATTTAAATATTAAAGACCACTGACACGGTCACCAACAAATATGCTCCCGGGCGCGCCCAAGGCGCTGTTCAGCCAGATAAAATAAGCGCTATGCGCCATTTGTTGTTGTAATTGATTTTTTTTAAAAATCTTGTAAAAATACTGACGTATAAATTAAGTGAATGCATATTCACAACAACGCCCAACATTTTTGAAGTGTAAATTTCTTTCAAAGACTTGGTCAAAACACAAGTTTGCTTCAACGTCTTCCCGTCAAACTAGTCCAACTATCGGGTGCGAATGAGATTATAAGGTTGCTCAAAAGGGAAAACATTATTTCAGAAAATTTGCTTCCTGGGAAACAAAATGTTTCTCAACAAATTAAGAAACACAAGAGTCATCAGGATGGATGGTCACCAGCAGGAGACTGAACGGACTATATGGCGCATGAAGTTACATGTTTCTAAGAATCTCGATATTCCAATTTGTGAAATCTGGTATCTATCTACTCAATTAACGCAACGACTGCCAATTAGCAACTTGGCATTACTACATTCTAACTAAAATAGCCTAAGTCTATGTTAGTTTTGAGTAACTTGGTGGCGCATACTTTCGCCTTAAAAATTTCAAGATATACAGAGGAAGACAGCTGACCAAAGTGATTACAGTTACTTTCCATAGAAAGTTCAGTGATATTAAGAATCGTTCGTCTAGAAAAAGAAAAAGGTTGTATCATTTAAAATGTAATATAATATTAATTGGACATTTGGACTTCATATTAATTGAATATTAATTGGACATGGCCAATAACTTATTCAACCAAAATAAATGATTGCTCAGTGATTCGTGCATGAGCCGTGGGACATTGCAGTCCAAGTTTGATTGCCTGAATTTTCGCCTAAAGCCCTGCTGGACGGAACCAGTGTGCTCCATATTTATTAGGAGTGAGAATTCAAGCGCAAAAGGTGAAGTTAAACATGGAGCTATTCGACGTCAGTTTCAGCCCCTTTCTTTAGTTTTTGTCGGTGCGGTCTGCAACGAGTGTGCACAAATTTCGTATTTTGACTTCGATTTAAATACGGTTTTATGAACTGATAAATTGATCAGCGATGCAGTCTGCTGAAAAAAAAACTGTGTACAACCTTTATAGCTATTGGACGTCAATAGACAATTCTCATTATAGACTAATTTTAAAATTAGGCAAGGAGATGCAAATTGCGCAATACAAAAGTATACAAAATTTGCGAATTTTGCAAGGCTATATTTTCCGCATTTTACAACATTTCGCAACCAAACTTTGCAATTTTACTCATTTTAGTATGCTCTTTCTAGCTGTGGTGATAATTTGCATCTCCTTGCCTAATTTTAAAATTAGTCTATAATGGGAATTGTCTATTCCGCCATTTTGGTTTCACTTTTCTACAGACCGAGTGACTAAAGTTCTTTCTCCATATATATAGAGCTCACTGTATGGAACCATATCAGGCAGTCCAAGATCATTTGATACACTTACCAAAATAGTCTTTAAACACAGCCAGAGTAGCAATATACAGCGCTAGACTGAATACCTGGGCAGCAACCATCAACCAATGCCAAGTTCGTATGGTAAATGCAACCATTAAAAGTTCAGTAAGAATCAACGAGGTGAATGTTATTGTGACAACATGAATGAATTCCTCATCGAATAATAAAATGCCGCCAAACATAATTATCCCTCCTTGGTATATACTGATTAGAATCCATATGAAGAAAGTCTTGTAGGACAGTGAACGACCCTAGGTGAAAAAGGCAGGTTAATATGCGGATTTCCAAAGGGGTAGGATGACAATTGGGACACCAGTCCTGTATCCAACCCCTGCCAGTTAGAGGCAAATTTAATAAATTCAAAATTCAAATCAACAATTCAAGAGCCATCCAGTCATTCATTGTTTGGACTATTTGCCTGGTTCAGAGTTGTGAAAAAGCTGCGGGTACGCGGGTTACCACCCGCGAGGAAGGTTCACCATATGTGAGGTCAGTGAGGAAGGTTTAATGTGGAACCCTCTTCTCAATACTGACACCATAAAACAGATAAATTATACTTGACTTGCGGGTTGAGATTGGCAGGATGCTGATGTTGTGCTAGTACCGATACCACCTGTTTCAGACGACACTGAAATAATATATATTATATACACATATACTTACATACATGTTGATACCATATATTACCTTGGACAAATCTTTATATAACTCTGGAAATCGTAGCGCGATTTCAGCCGGGACATCTTCATCAAGGACCAATGAGAAGACAGGAAACATAGTGTATATAGTGGAATACCTAAAGAAGATTGTAAGAAAATTCTATGCCACGAAAGTTGCTAGTCAGTGTCTGCAATGAGCCAATCAGTGTCTGCGATAAGTACGTCAAAGTTGGCACACTAAGCGCATTCATCAGACAAGATCGATAAGTATACTGGAATACCCTATATATGTCCTCTTAAGTCTTTGCTAAGTAAAAAAATCCTTACCCAACCATCAGATAACCTTGATAAAGAGCAACTGACGCAAAATAAAACACACTGGAAAACACAGCCTTGAAATAAAACAAATTTTGTTTAAAATTTTTATGATAGTCAAATGACAATCGCCAGAAAAATACAACAATGTCTCAAGAGTGTCAACAACTCCAAAGATTCCACTCATAAACAAACTCATAAACAATATTTACCTGCATAATGGATATGATAAGACCTCTGTGAATAACAAATTGACTAAGAGCTGCCGATCGCTTGTAGCTGGAATTGAAACAAAAGTACACATTGGAATTTTCGAGGCAGAGCTTTTGAAGAGGATTTACTTTTGATTTTTCTCACAGTCTTTTTTTTTGGACTTCAACATCATTTTGGACATTTTGGACTTCAACATCATTTTAACAAACCTATTTCTTCCATGCCACACCAGCAATCTTCCAAGATATTTGAACTGCGTGATTGAGAAATCAGCGGCTAAAGATGCCTGGCGTCCTTCCTGGAGGTTATTGGAAAAAAAAGAAGAAAAAAAGGATTTAAAAAAATTTTGTGGCATAATGGTCAGTGAAGATACTTTTCACCTCCAACTGGGGTTCAATTCCTGCAATTTCCTGATCATATTTTTGCTTTGTAAGCGAGATGAGTGTTTCCAGTTTCAATTTACTAAATATCGCAGTTTTTGTCCGGTTAATCCTGTTTCCTCCTGCATGCAGTAAAACTGGAGTACTGGACCTATAACGAATTCCTTACAGGACCTCTGGGAAGAACAGTTTAGATCTGATAAGACTATACAGTATAAATACAATAGGCACTATTTGCAGTTAACTAAAAATATTTGAGAACAATAAGTAACTGTGGAGCTGAGAGATTTGTAAACAAAGGAATAAGATACAGCACAGCATTTTCCCTACCCTTCAGATATTGTTATGCAAAGTGTTTTACTGTTTTTAGGCCAGCTGGCCTATTAGATAAGTATGGGCCCAGTTAATGAGTTAATACAAAATAGATCATAACGCATTACGTCATACCTTTCCTTCAATTCCTACTCCAACATTGGCTGCTTGAATCATGCTGACGTCATTGCCTCCATCACCTAAGATACAAAGTTCGTATTTTACAGTGAGCTCTACACATCTGGAGTGTGATCTTCAGGAATTCGAGTGGAAAATACGGGAGCCAATGTTTCATTAGCTTTTCATTTTCAGAAGCTTTGTTCGGTCAGAAGCTCGGATTTCCATCAGTTCATAAAAATAACATTATGAATTTTTCTGTGTTGGTGTTGTGTACTCAGGTGAATAATATGTTTGCGATGTTACTCTGAGTGCATATCCACACCGGGCGAGCTTGAAAAATATGCCCGGCCACGGTGGGATTCGAACCTACGACCTTTGGAATACTAG
>CACRXK020004298.1:0-12759 GCA_902702795.2 Paramuricea clavata | reverse complement strand
CCAACACAGAAAAAAAATTCATATTACTAGAACACATTGGTATTGAAGGAACTAGATACTGTTCCGAAATATCACTTACTCGAACCGTCCTGACCGCGTAGCTCAGTTGGAAGAGCATTGGGCTAGTATTCCAAAGGTCGTAGGTCGAATCCCACCGTGGCCGGGCATATTTTTCAAGCTCGCCCGGTGTGGATATGCACTCAGAGTAACATCGCAAACATAACATTATGAATATTCAATGTGTTGTCAACAATGCAAAAGATATTTATCATCATACAATTTACTAACCAATAGCACACGTTCGTTTTTTCGTGTAAGTTTGCAACAGTTCCACGATATCTGCTTTCTGTTGTGGAGAGCAACGACAACACACTACGGCTGGACAGCGACATGCTAGATCCATGAATTCTTGTTGATAATGTCTTAAACATGTCTGAAAGAAATTAGAGATCTCAATGATTCTACAACAAGTTCCGAGAAAAACCAAGATTGTTTCTCTGACAACGAATTCGAAAGAAAATCAGAGACCGGATACGAAAAACTTTATTGGTTAACATTACTGTTTAAACTGAATCACGTCTTCAATGCCATATTTACCTCCAAGGAATCACCTTTGATAACCAATGCACAATCATTCTTCCGGCGAAACGAGTTCAGTTCTAAGTGAGCCTCGGTTCTGTCACTAACCTACAAATTAAAAATAGTAATATATAGGGGTTTAGACAATCTCTTGGAAACATACAAGAAGTTTAAAAGCTGTTCCTCTTCCAACCCCACACTTTATGTTATGAAATATAGTCCTTGCCTGCTTGAATGTATAAATTGTTTGAGATTTGGAGACAAGTCGTGAACTTTGCGCGATACAGGTCGCCGTCTCCAGTTTATCTCCAGTTAACATCCAGATCTTCAAATAAAACAAAATAATATGAAAGTATGATTTGGGGACAGGAAAATATTCTGTTGGTTATCATTTTAACCTTCCTTTATCTTATCCATAATGTAATCTAATCCATAATCCTAACCTAACCCTAATCCGAACATTAATCCTAATTCAATCCTAGCTTAAATCATGAGATAATTGAAGTCTTTTGAGCGCATTTCGTTTTTAATCCTTCAATTAAATTAATATCGTCCACTTATTGCATCAGAATGGCGAAATAGGATGCATGCTGTGTTAATAGAATCTTTTAAGATTTGTATTATTTTCTCCCACAGTTTGAAACCTTACTTGTATTAAAATTCGCGCAGTACTAGAATTCGCGCAGCGCTGGGTGCGCGAATTTTAGTAATGCGCGAAATATAATCCGCACGAAAAGCTTTGTGGTGTAATACGAGACTGATTTGCATTATGTTACTTTATTCGGCAAATGAGAACCATACATTAAATTTTTCAGTTCTTAATTGTTGGTATTTTTAACTCACGCTTTATTAATTGTTATCATGAATTTTGCTTACATTACATAATTTTGAAGCCATTTTTTAGGTCACCTAATCGCTTTTTGATTAATTTTTAACAAATACTGAAGTACTTGTTGATAAAAAATACTCATTATAAATGCGTTAATTGTTGATAGTTCTATCAAAAAGAACGAACACGGAAAATTACTTGCACAAATTTAAAGCTGCGCGAATAAGTCTCAACAAGGTGCGCGAAATTAAATCGCGCGAATTTAAAGCTGAACGAAAATGAGTACGACGCGAATTTTAATACAAGTAAGGTATATATATAAAATATCGTCCGTCTTTTAAACCTGTTCCTAAAATAATACAATGGGTTATACACTCGAAAATACTTTATGTTCCTAGTCAAAACTTTCAAAACTAGCTAACAATTTATTGAGCGCACTGCCTTTCATACAATCACATTTGAATGAACACAACACAGAATGTAATTTATCTTTCAAAACCTAACAGGTATAAGCAGAAACAGTTGTATTATTAAAATTGCAAGAGCGTAGTTCCGGTGTCATCAGACAAATATCATATATCTCTCCTAAAAATACAGTTAGACTCTAAAGGACTCATATTCTACACAATATGGCTATGTTTAGTTCTACTTGGATGGCATGGAGTTTGTGTATTATCTCGATAATATTTATAAAACGGATTTCGTGTGATCAGCAGTATTTTTCTGGTTCATACAAGGATATCGAGAACGTTTCTTGTCCAAAGGAATGTCAATGTTACAGTTGGAGTTCGAACAATGTAACGCAAAGATATGATCGTTTTACTGTGAATTGCACTAACACGGAGTTACTTATTCCCATAATTAACATGCCAAACCCTCTCCCATTTAACACTACTGATTTACTAGTTACTAATTTCTACACTGAAACGTTGAATAGGGGGCAATTTTTCTCGCACAGCATATTTCGACCAAATTTAATAAGTTTGGTATTTCGGCATTGCTTCATTGAATACTTATCTCCTCATACGTTCATAACTTCATAACAAATACCTTGGTAGGATTACGTCATATTGACTTGAGTGAAAACATGATCAGACATCTATATGGACACGCATTTATTATTTTAGAAAACATCACGACTATCTCGATAGCTAAAAACTATATTCGAGAATTGAAAAGTCTTGAATTTAGCAAATCAAATCAAGTCCGGCTGATTAATATATCCCACAACAAGCTGACGGACGTAGACCCTGATACATTTTACCACGTCTCAAGACTCGAGGTACTGGATCTTTCGTATAACAATCTCAAAACTTTACCCTGGGATAATATTTCACAGCAGCTGTCGTCCTTAGAGGTACTTAATTTAACAGGCAACCCTTGGAAATGCTCTTGCGAAATGAAGGATATACTTAAATTGAATCGCGCATTGCTCAATGGAAGTCAGGCGGTATGTCACGACCCTCCATGGCTTAGCGGAATTTTGCTAAAAGACCTGAATTCGGATACATTCTCACATTGCTTCGCTGCCAAAGAACGTACAAATCAGAACTTTGAGAACAGAAAACCCACCATTGAGAACAGAAAACTCACCATTGAGAACAGGCCCACCATTGAGAACAGAAAACCCACCATTGAGAACAGGCCCACCATTGAGAACAGAAAACTCACCATTGAGAACAGAAAACCCACCATTGAGAACAGAAAACACACCATTGAGAACAGAAAACACACCATTCATGAGAACAGAAAACCCACCATTTATTATATTGGAAGTATTATAACATTGTTGACTTGCATTATACTGCCTTGTTTGTTCTTATATTATGTATCGGACACAGCATCTGGTTATAAACGCGTTGGACAAATTTGGTACAACATTAACGACTCTTGATCAGTTTGGAAATGTCTACAGGGGAGGATTGAGAGATGGACGAGAAGCAGCCATTAAGAAACATCGTAAGATAGAAGTCCGTGAGGAATTGGAAATCTTTCTCCTTTTGGCGGAACAAGCCCGACCACACCCTAATATAGTTCGATATCTATGTGTGGAGCATGATAAAGACTTTACATACATGTACCTAGCCCTTGAACTTTGTGACGGTGACCTAATGACTGCTGTTATGGAACAAATTAGTGGATTTGATAATATTGTGGATCCACATAATTACTTTTCACAGCTAACGTCAGGAATTTGTTTCCTTCATGAAAATTATATTGAGCATCGCGATATTAAGCCACAAAATATTCTCTGGAAGAGAACAGTTAATGGCATTGCACTTATTATTTCGGACTTCGATTTGAGTAAATTAAGCGAGGAACCGTCGTTGCATAAAGTCAAGTGCGGAACTAGAGGTTGGAGTGCTCCTGAACTGTGGGGCCAAGAAACACGGTCAACTGCTGTAGATATTTTTTCTCTTGGTTGTGTGTTTCATTTTATTTTGACAGGGGGACATCCTTTCGGAGCAATTTTTAATCCCAAAGAATGTCAAGACAATATTATGTCACCAGAGTATGAGCCCACCTTTGCGGAACTATATGAACACTACAGTGAACATCAAGCTTCCATGGTAGAAGATCTTATACGTAGGATGATCTGTTCAAATGCTGCAGATCGGATACAATCTCAGGAAATCGGGGAACATCCTTTCTTTTCGAGCAAAATGGAAATGCGGAGCTTTTTTATCAGGCTTGGTAATTATGTTCAGGATAAAGACAATCCAAACGTAACTAGTTTTAAGGAAAAGCTGGAAGAAGATGCAAGCGCAGTTTTTAATGGAAATTGGTTGGATAGACTACACCCAGTTGCTCGACATGAAGTAAGGGACTACGAAGGAGACAAAATATGTAGTCTTTTAAAGGTAATTCGAAATAAAATCGTGCATTTTGAGGGAATCAGGAAGATGAAGCTGCGGGAAATTTACTTGGGGAGTCCGGATGGTGTTGTAGAGTATTATATGAAACTTTTCCCAAAGCTTGTTCCGTATACATATCGTATTCTGGAAAGGAGCGAACTGGAACTTTAATGTACGTTTAACGAATCATTTAGTCGACATTTGATCTATATCTCAATAATATGTGCCATGTCACCTAGTATTAGCATGCTCCCGTTACCACAAACAGAGTTTGTGGCTAAAACGAAGAAACCATTGCAGATTTGGTGAGTGAATGTAGTAAGCTTGCCCTGTAGGGAAATACTAGCCTCCTCCGCTGACTCCGCAGGCAACACAGCAGAATTGCGCAATACTTTATAAAGAAAAGATGGGGGTAACATGGGATCCTGAGGAATAATTGTGCAGTAAGGAAATAGAATCTCTCCGAACTTCTAACTCTCACAATATATTGCGCAATTTCTCCGCAATTTCTGCGGAGGATGCTAGGGAAATACAAAAGTAGACAGAACTATATTACTTTTGAACTGTCTGTGTCAGTGTAGGTAGTGGCAATAATAAGAAAGCTTCCGACTGATAGGGATACAACTAAATGAAAAATACAAGGAGAACAGTGTATTCTTCAGGTAGTTGTATCCCTATTTCGGAACTATATTACATGTATATTTCGTACGTCGACACCAGCATTTCTCAATAACCCGAGTGCGTTAATCCTAATCCAAACATTAATCCTAATTCAATCCTAGCTTAAATCCAACCTCATACCCAGGTTCTCGATCTTCGCTCATACCTCGCTTGAATTGAGACCCTGGTATCGGCTGGTCACGTGACCCGTCATATTTTGGCGGATTTGCTCAATTGTTGTTAGGGAAAGGATAGTAACTGAGATGTTTTGTTTTGTAATGTTATTTTTTAAAAACAATATTAATGTTTACTACAATATCTACTTACTATACTTTCCCTAAAACAATTGAGCAAATCCGTCAAAATATGACGGGTCACGTGACCAGCCGATACCAGGGTCTCAAAAGGTCTCAATTCAAGCGAGGTAGGAGCGAAGATTGAGGACCTGGGTACGAGGTTGGTTTAAATCATGACTCATGAGATAATTGAAGTCTGTGTATATATTTGTTTTTTGAGCGCATTTCATTTTTTAATTCTTCAATTAATACCTCGTATAACGGAACTATTGCAATATTGCGTCCACCGAAATAGAATGCATGCTGTGTTAATAGAACCTTTTAATAAGACTTTCTCGTACAGTTTCAAAAATAACCTTATATAAAAAATATTGTCCGTCTTTAAATTAAACCTGCTCTTAAATGATAGCTGCACGAGTCCCACACTCTATTTTGTGTTCAATTTCAAAACTAGCTAACAATTTATTGAGCGCACTGCCTTTCATACAATCTAATTTAATTTTTGTTGTCTTTCAAAACCTAACAGGTATAAGCAGAAACAGTTGTATTATTAAAATTAAAAGGGCGTATAGTTGCGGTGTCATCAGACGAATATATCTCCTAACAAGTACAATCGTACTACTGGACCAGGAACAGAGATACTGGCCGAGTTGGTATGTCGTGCAAGTTAAAAGTTCCAAATTGCGAATTAACAAATAATTAAAGTTGCTAGTAACGTTTAGCAGTATGATATTTTAATTTCTAATTATTTTCACTTAAATATTATTATTAAATATTTTCTTTGTACGTCTGCATGGTGATAAAACATATAATAGTTTTGTTTGTAGAAACACCACGTATAAATTTATTACTGCAAAGCTTTCGATCCGTAAGCCCGGATCTTCGTGAAGATCCGGGCTTACGGATCGAAAGCTTTGCAGTAATAAATTTACGTGGTGTTTCCACAAACAAAACTATTATAGTAAATATTTACTTATGATTACACAAATCTTAGGCTGTTCGGCCTGTTCTTCCTCTGAATATTTTGCCTTCTTCGTCTCGAAATCTTCAAACAAGTCGCCAAAACAATTGTTGAAGAGAGATTGCGAGTCATTTATTTAATTAAAATTTAATGTTAGTCGCAGGTTGTCTGTGAATATTAATGTGTGCATATTATTATTCTACGCGTAAGGAAAAGAATGGCTTGTACACGTTGTCCCTAAATCGAAAATAAAAAATTGGACACCGTCAGGCTACGTCAGTCGATGAGGAATATCGTTTAAAATCATCCTGTCAAATGAAGGAACCTTTTCGAAGAGCGTCACAATGAAACTAATATTTAAGAAATGAAATGAATAATTAAAATTCACGGGAAATTTATGCGTCGTCCACGGAAACGGTCTGTGTACAACGTTTGCATTTTAGCACGTAAGAAGTGGATACTCAGCAAATTGCTTCAGTATCAATGTGGAATTCTACTCAATAGAAAGCCTCTGTTTTGATCTCTTCAAGCTTTGTTAAATTCATACGATTGATAATATACGATAAGCTTTCTTTACAATCATTTATTTGAATGAATTTATTTTGGTCGTCGTCTTCGCTTTGCCGTTCTACATCTTAAGGTCTCTAACAACAGCAACAAGATTAGCAGCGATTGGGATCCAGTTCTTGGTTCAAAAACACGACTCGAAAGGACGCATTTTCTACACAATATGGCGATGTTTAGATCTACTCGGGCGGTATGGAGCTTGTCTATTATCTCGATAATATTTATAAAACGGATTTCGTGTGATCAGCGGTATAATTCTGGTTCATACCATTGTTCATACGAGGATATCGAAAACGTTCCTTGTCCAAAGGAATGTCAATGTTACAGTTGGAGCTCGAACAATGTAACGCAAAGAGGTGATCGTTTTATTGTGAATTGCACTAGCATGGAGCTACGTTATCACAGCAGAAACATATTAAAGTCTCTCCCATTTAACACTACTGATTTACTAGTTAGTAATTTCTTAATTGACACGTTGAATAGGGAATCATTTGACAGAGACAACATACTTGGACCAAATTTAACAAGTTTGGTACTTCGGGAATGCCACATTGGATACATATCTGAGCATACGTTCACAGCAAACACCGTGCAAGGATTGCATCATCTTGACTTGAGTGAAAACATAATCAAACATATACATAAACTCGCGTTTATTCCTTTACAAAACATCAGGACTATCTCGTTAGCTAATAATTCCATTCAAAAAATTGAAAGACTTGAATTTAAGAAATCAAATCAAGTCAAGCTGATTAATATATCCCATAACATGCTGACGGAAGTAAACCCTGGTACATTTTACCACGTCCCAAGACTCAAGGTTCTGGATCTTTCGTATAACAATCTCAAAACTTTACCCTGGGATAATATTTCACAGCAGCTGCCGTCCTTAGAGGTACTTGATTTAACAGGCAACCCTTGGAATTGCTCTTGCGAAATGAAGGACGTACTTAAATTAAATCGGTCATTACTCAATGAATCTCGGGCTAAATGTTTCGATCCTCTACGGCTCTACGGAATTTTACTGGAAGACCTGAACTCAGATACATTCTCAGAATGCTACATCACGGAAAAGTATTTTGAGATTACACATACCATGCTATTGACAGTGCTGCTTTGCATTACAAGTTTATTCTCAATGTATTTATTGGCAATGTATTTATTCTTAGTGTATTATATTCGTTATATTTGTGAACGGATTGCGGCGGCATTTCCAACATTAATATCATTATTAGACTTATTATTATCATTTTTAATTAAGAAACGTAGACGTAGGATCGTTGGACAAATTTCGTACAACCTTGACGACCCTCTTGATCAGAGTGAAAATGTTTACAAGGGAGGATTGAAAGATGGACGAAAAGCAGCAATTAAGAAACATCATAAGGTAGAAATCCGCAAGGAATTGGAAATCTTTCTCCTTTTGAAAAGACAAGCCCGACCACATCCTAATATTATTCAGTATCTATATGTGGAGCATGATTCAAACTTCACATACCTAGCCCTTGAACTCTGCGAGGGTAACCTAATGACAGCTGTTATTGATGACCCACTGAATTGCATTTCACAGCTGACATCGGCAGTTTGTTTCCTCCATGACAAAAATATTCAGCATCGCGATATTAAACCACAAAATATCCTTTGGAAGAAAACAGTCGATGGAATTGCATTTATTCTTTCGGACTTCGACTTGAGTAAATTAGGCGAGGAACCGTCGTCGCATAAAGTCAAGTGCGGAACTAGAGGTTGGAGTGCTCCTGAACTGTGGGGCCAAGAAACACGGTCAACTGCTGTAGATATTTTTTCTCTTGGTTGTGTGTTTCATTTTATTTTGACAAGGGGACATCCTTTCGGAGCAATTTCAGATCTCAAAGAATGTCAAGACAATATCATGTCACCAGAGTACAAACCCACCTTAGCTGAACTATATGAACACCACAGTGAGCATGAAGCTTCCATGGTAGAAGATCTTATACGTAGGATGATCTGTTCAAATGCTGCAGATCGGATACAATCTCACAAAATCAGGGAACATCCTTTCTTTTGGTTTCGTGTCTAATTATTTTCACTTAAATATTATTATTAAAAATTTTCTTTGTACGTCTGCATGGCGATAAAACATATAATAGTTTTGTTTGTGGAAACACCACGTAAATTTATTACTGCAAAGCTTTCTATCCGTAAGCCCGGAACTTCATGAAGATCCGGGCTTACGGATCGAAAGCTTTGCAGTAATAAATTTACGTGGTGTTTCCACAAACAAAACTATTACAGTAAATATTTACTTATGATTACACAAATCTTAGGCTGTTCGGCCTGTGAATATTTTGCCTTTTTCGTCTGGAAATCTTCAAACAAATCGCCAAAACGATAATTGAACAGAGATTGCGAGTCATTTATTTAATTACAATTTAATGTTAGTCGCTGGTCCATGGCTGTTTTTGTGGTTGAGATTTGTCTGTGAATATTAATGATGTGCATATTATTATTCTACGCGTAAGGAAAAGAATGGCTTGTACACGTTGTCCCTAAATCGAAAATAAAAAATTGGACACCGTCAGGCTACGTCAGTCGATGAGGAATATCGTTTAAAATCATCCTGTCAAATGAAGGAACCTTTTCGAAGAGCGTCACAATGAAACTAATACTTAAGAAAAGAAATGAATAATTAAAATTCACGGGAAATTTATGCGTCGTCCACGGGAACGGTCTGTTTACAACGTTTGCATTTTAGCATGTAAGCGTCCACGGAAACGGTCTGTGTACAACGTTTGCATTTTAGCACGTAAGAAGTGGATACTCAGCAAAATTGCTTCAGTATCAATGTGGAATTCTACTCAATAGAAAACCTCTGTTTTGACCTCTTCAAGCTGTTTTAAATTCATACGATTGATAATATACGATAAGCTTTCTTTACAATCATTTATTTGAATGAATTTATTTTGGTCGTCGTCTTCGCTTTGCCGTTCTACATCTTAAGGTCTCTAACAACAGCAACAAGATTAGCAGCGATTGGGATCCAGTTCTTGGTTCAAAAACACGACTCGAAAGGACGCATTTTCTACACAATATGGCGATGTTTAGATCTACTCGGGCGGTATGGAGCTTGTCTATTATCTCGATAATATTTATAAAACGGATTTCGTGTGATCAGCGGTATAATTCTGGTTCATACCATTGTTCATACGAGGATATCGAAAACGTTCCTTGTCCAAAGGAATGTCAATGTTACAGTTGGAGCTCGAACAATGTAACGCAAAGAGGTGATCGTTTTACTGTGAATTGCACTAGCATGAAGCTACGTTATCACACCAGAAACATACTAAAGTCTCTCCCATTTAACACTACTGATTTACTAGTTACTAATTTCTTAATTGACACGTTGAATAGGGAATCATTTGACAGAGACAACATACTTGGACCAAATTTAACAAGTTTGGTACTTCGGGAATGCCACATTGGATACATATCTGAGCATACGTTCACAGCAAACACCGTGCAAGGATTGCATCATCTTGACTTGAGTGAAAACATAATCAAACATATACATAAACTCGCGTTTATTCCTTTACAAAACATCAGGACTATCTCGTTAGCTAATAACTCTATTCAAAAAATAGAAAGACTTGAATTTAGGGAATCAAATCAAGTCCGGCTGATTAATATATCCCACAACAAGCTGACGGAAGTAGACCTTGGTACATTTTACCACGTCCCAAGACTCAAGGTTCTGGATCTTTCGTATAACTATCTGAAAACTTTACCCTGGGATAATATTTCACAGCAGCTGTCGTCCTTAGAAGAACTTGATTTAACAGGCAACCCTTGGAATTGCTCTTGTGAAATGAAGGACATACTTAAATTAAATCGGCCATTGCTCAATGGATCTCCGGCTAAATGTTTCGAACCTCAGCGGCTCTGCGGAACTTTACTGGAAGACCTGAACTCAGATACATTCTCACATTGCTACATCACAGAACAGTACTTTTACCTTAAGTTGTTCTTGAGTATTATAGTGGGTATTATAATGGATATTATAGTGGCCACATACTGTGATCTTAAGGCATCTCCATTCGAAAGAAAAGAAGTTGGCAAAGCAAAGGAATCTCTATCCGAAAGAGAAATAGTTGACAAAGAAACGGCTGGAAAGGTCAAAAAAGCCGAAGAGAAAAATGAAATTCGGCAAATAATAGATCATTTTTATTCAGAGCATATTAAGCTGATTGGACAAATTTGGTACGACACTAAATGCCGTCTTGATCAGCATAAAACTGCTTACAAGGGGGGATTGAAAGATGGGCAAGAAGCAGCCATTAAGTTCTGTCATAAGGTAGAAGTCCGTGAGGAATTGAGAATCTTTCTCCATTTGGCAAAAGAAGCCCGACCACATCCTAATATTATTCGGTATCTATGTGTGGAGCATGATTCAAATCTTACATACCTAGCCCTTGAACTCTGTGAGGGTAACCTAATAACAGCTGTTATTGATGACCCACTGAATTGCATTTTACAACTGACATCGGCAGTTTGTTTCCTTCATGACAAAAATATTCAGCATCGCGATATTAAACCACGAAATATCCTTTGGAAGAATACAGACGGCGGAATTGCCCTTATTCTTTCAGACTTCGATTTGAGTAAACTAAGCGAGGAATCGTCCTCGCATAAATCCAAGCGTGGTACTGAAGGTTGGAGTGCTCCTGAACTGTGGGGCCAAGAAACACGGTCAACTGCTGTAGATATTTTTTCTCTTAGTTGTGTGTTTTATTTTATTTTGACAGGGGGACATCCTTTCGGAGAAATTTTACATCTCAAAAAATGTCAAGACAATATTATGTCACCAGAGTACAAACCCACCTTTGCTGAACTAAAAAAACAAACAAAAAACCCACAAAAAAACCCGCAAACCCACTTTTATGAACACCACAGTGAGCATGAAGCTTCCATGGCAGAAGATCTTATACGTAGGATGATCTGTTCAAATGCTGAGGATCGGATACAATCTCAGAAAATCAAGGAACATCCTTTCCTTTGGAGCAGAATGAAAATGCGGAACTTTTTTACCAGGCTTGGTAATTATGTTAAGGATAAAGAAAACCCAAATGTAATTAGTTTTAAGGACAAGTTGGAAGAAGATGCAAGCGTAGTTTTTGATGGAAATTGGTTGGATAGACTACACCCAGTTGCTCGAAGTGATGTGAAGAACTACGACGGAGACAAAATATGCAGTCTTTTACAGGTAATTCGAAATAAAATCGAGCATTTTGAGCAGATCAGGGTCATGGAGCTGCGGAAAATTTACTTGGAGAGTCCGGATGGTGTTGTAGAGTATTTTACGGGACTTTTCCCAAATCTTGTTCCATATACATATCGTATCCTGGAAATGAGCAAACTGGAACTTTAAATGTACGTTTCACGAATCATTTAGTAGACATTTGATCTATATCTTAATCAGATTCAAGTTTCATATGCTGTATATATATATAATATGTGCATGTGACTTAGTATTAGCATGGTAAGCCTGTGTCTACACCCACAGAAAAGAGGGCCTGCTTGCAGTCTATTACAGCCTGTGTGCCATAGGTATACACTATACACGATTTAGTTCACCGTCACCACAAACAGAATGTGTGGCTAAAAACGAAGAAACCATTGCAGATTTGGTGAGTGAATGTAGTAAGCTTGCCCTGTAGGGAAATACTAGCCTTCTCCACAGGCAACACAGCAGAATTGTGTAATACTTTATAAAGAAAAGATGGGGATAACAAGGAATCCTGAGGAATAATTGTGCAGTAAGGAAATAAAATCTCTACGAACTTCTAACTCTCACTATATTGCGTATTTCTCCCCAATTTCTGCGGAGGAGGCTGGGGAAATACAAAGGTAGATGACAGAACTATATTACTTTTACATTGCAAACTGTCTGTGTCTGTGTAGGTAGTGGCAATAATAAGAAAGCTTTGGACGATAGGAATACAACTACTTAAGGGACACTGTGAATGGGGCAATAAG
>CACRXK020004297.1:0-32324 GCA_902702795.2 Paramuricea clavata | reverse complement strand
GAGTCAATATTTCACAAGAAAGGACTATGGGGTGAAAGACGGTAAACCTTTTACATGCCAAGAAAAGTTCAGACCCGAATCAACAGAGTATACCCAGGAAGATCTATTAATGTGCAACGATTCAATTTTCAATATAAAATACGATGAAGAATATAAAGTTCTGACAGACTTTTCAATATTCTATAAGAACAAAATGCACAATTATACTGAGTATCGAGTTCTGAGAGATGGCATAAAAATTTGTAACTCCACTGGTAATTACGTACGGAATATTTGGAAAGAACGCAATAAATGGGTAAAGGCAAAAATACATCAAAAAAGTTGCAATAAACCCATTAGGGAGTCATGGTTGTACCAAAAGTATTACACTGTGAATAAGCAGTTCACTGTCTATTTGGGACGTCGTGGTCAATATTTCACAAGAAATGACTATGGGGTGGATGACGGTAAACCTTTCACATGCCAAGAAAAGTTCAGACCCGAATCATCAGAGTATACCCTGGAAGATCTATTAATGTGCAACAATTCAATTTTCAATATAAAATACGATGATGAATACAAAGTTCTGACAGACTTTTCAATACTCTACAAGAACAAGGTGTACGATTATACTGAGTATCGAGTTCTGAATGATAGCATAAAGATTTGTAACTCCACTGATAACTGCGTAAGGAATATTTGGAAAGTACGTAATAAATGGGTAAAGGCAAAAATTCATCAAAAAAGTTGCAATAAACCCATTAGAGAGTTATGGTTGTACCGAAAGTATTACACTGTGAATAAGCAGTTCACTGTCTATTCGGCAGCTGAAGGTCAACATTTCACAAGAAATGAGTATGGGGTGAAAAACAGTAAACCTTATACATGCGATGAAAAGTTCAAACCCGACTCAACAGAGTATACCCAGGAAGATCTATTAATGTGCAACGATTCAATCATCAATATAAAATACGATGATGAATACAAAGTTGGACTGACTTTTCAATACTCTACAAGAACAAGGTGTACGATTATACCGAGTATAGAATTTTGAATGATGTCATAAACATTTGTAACTCCACTGATAACTACGTAAGGAATATTTGGAAACTACGTAATAAATGGGTAAAGGCGAAATTATATCAAAGAAGTTGAAACGACAGTATTACACTGTGAATAAGTAGTTCACTGTCTATTCGGGACGTCGTGGTCAATATTTCCGAAGAAATGACTATGGGGTGAAAGACGGTAAACCTTTTACATGCCAAGAAAAGTTCAGATCCATATCAACAGAGTATACCCAGGAAGATCTATTAATGTGCAAGGATTCAATCATCAATATAAAATACGATGATGAATTCAAAGTTCGGAGTGACTTTTCAATACTCTACAAGAACAAGGTGTACAATTATACGGAGTATCGAGTTCTGAATGATGGCATAAAGATTTGTAATTCCACTGATAACAACGTCAACGTACGAAATATTTGGAAAGCACGCAATAAATGGGTAAAGATTGCAATGCATCAAAAAAGTTGCAATAAATGTAATGGACATATACACTGAGTTCGACCGATGGGAATACGCTGTGCTCAAGGATTTTAGAGTTCGCATTTTGGCAGCAAAGCAGCTGATACAAAATACGATTATGTTCTGTTTGAAGGTAAACTTATGACATGTGTGACAGCATGCGCCAATTTTACCTTCACTATAAAGTATGAAGACGAATACAGAGTATGGAACAACTTCTCAATGATGTACCAAGGTCGAATGTACTCTTATGATGAGTACAGAATAACGTACTATGGTCTACAAGTTTGTAATTCTTCTGACCGTCTTATTAAAGAAAAATGGGGGAATTTCATTGTTTCAGAAAAAATAACAATAGCTTTCCAAGATTGTAATGTATCGGTGGACGGTTTTTACTCCGAAAATTACACATTACATACAAACTTTACTGTTCTCTTCAAACCTACCAATCAAATTTTCAGAAGGCAAAATTACGGAGTGATTATGGGGTATTTTGCAATTTGTTCAAGCAAGCTCACATTGTCCTGCAATGATGATTTGGTCAAAGTGAAGTACGGTGATCAATACAATGTTTTTAAAAACTTTTTTTCGCTGGTTTACAACAACAAGATATACGATTATCGCGAATATCGATTCAGCCACAACAGTCTCGAAAAGTGTGCTTCCAATGATTCAAGAGTTCAGGCGATTTGGAGAACGCAAAATTCGTGGCAAAAGTCATTATCCGCATCCTGTAATGGTTCTTATAAATTAAATGCAAGATACTACACTGTGACAAAGCAGTTTGCTGTGTATTCGGCAGATAACGGTCAATATTTCAAAAGAAATGACTACGCAGTGCTAGACGGTAAACTTTATGTATGCGGCAAAGAAAACTTAAGACCAATTTACGTAATTACAAACTTTAAGATTATTATAGCACCATTATGTGCTTTAGCGCTTTCTATTATTTCTTTGCTGTTGTTGTTGATAGTTTACTGCATGCTTCCAGAACTGCGCACACTTCCTGGTTTGAATTTAATAAGTTTTAGCTTCGCCTTGCTGTTGTGGCAGACTTATACCTTGTAGTATTTCTGTCACTGTATTCTCATGTAGGTAAACTGTTTGAGATACCGTGTGCTAGGCTGTTCGTAGCAAATAAGTTTATGGCGTATAGCATAATTATGAATGCTGCTGTTAATATCCATCACTTAAGGAAAACATTTTGTGGCAATACTCTAGTGAAATCTGATGAACTGAAGGAGTGGAACAGGTTTTTGAAGTATAGTTTCTTTAGCTGGGGAGTTCCCATCATTATAACGATTGTTCACATTGTACTAGTAAAGGAAGATGTTCTAAGGTTTGATCAACCTATTGCGTCTGCAGTGAAGAACGACGTTCAGTCGAGCTTAAGATTTTATCGACGCATTGCGAATGGAAATGCGACGGCAAATAATATAGGGATTTATCACCGTGTTGCATCCTTGAAGGATAATGTCCTGCAGTCAAAGTCAAGGTTAAATCAAAGTACTGACAATGTACTTGAAGATGCCCAGTCAAAGTTAAATCAAAGCATTGTACTTGGGAAGGAAGATGCGACGGAAGATGATGCAAGGATTTATCAACCTATTGTATCTTTGAAGAAAGATGTTCAGTCAAGCTTAAAGTTTTATGAACGGATTGTATTTGCGAATGGAGATGGGAAGGAAGATGATGCTAGGATTTATCAACAGATCTCTGGAGATTGTATCAATGGTCGAATTACTCCCGATTGGTCAGCTGCTGTTGATGTATATGGCCTTCAAGGCTGTCTTTTGTTGTACATTATTGGAATGTTCATCTTCACTGCTTATCGAATTCGCCAAAAACTCAAGGCAAGCAGGAACATTGCACAGAAATCAAATGTTGTTAAGCGTCGTAAATTTGTCATATTGCTCAAGTTGTCAACTACTACAGCCTTAAGTTATTGGTTTCCTCTCTTCATATCTAGAATCGTGGAATTTGATTTCGACATAAAGATAGCACTGTATACTGTAACGTTGCTTACTGGTGCCTACATTGGTATTGCGTTTGCATGCCTTCACACGAAGAAATTATCGGTCGCTCAAGAAAAAATATTTCCCAGCAAACAATAAGCCGCCAGTTAACGAAATTCCGTTGAATAGACTATAGCCAGTATGGGAGTATAGAATCTTGTATCCAATGTAAAAACGCTTATAGTACAATGCTATCAAATTAAAACGTATGCACACAATGTGTTTAAGATCGTTGTAGTATAATAAAGTAAATAAAACGCAAAACCTTGTGTGTGTTTTTCAAGTACGTTTCGTCTGGAGGATGTGATGGGCAAAAGTACCCTGACAGTCCCCAATTCACCCCTGGGAAATCTCAGCATGGAGTAATTTATATTTCTGTTATGCGGGTTAGAATCATATCCTACTCCCTCCAACGACATGAAGCATTCGGTAATTTTCGCCAGTAAAACCTGGTTTCCATATGGTCGTAACGGTCGTAAAGATTGAGTCTCGATCTTTCTCATCAGCCGAAATACAACATTCTAGAACTGAAAATACGCGGAGTGATTATAACTAGAGAATACTTATGATTTATATGTGGTTTACAGGTATAAACTATTATAAACTGATCGTTGAGAAAGATCGTGACTCCATTTTTACGACCATATGGAAACCAGGCTTAAGTTTGTTTGCACGTTAGTTGCCATGGCAACAAATATGAAACATTTCAAATTATATAATAGCCTTAAGAATTCCTGCGATTTCATTGGTCAAGAGCCATGATCTATTGGAGGACAGACGCACGGAATACGTGAGTAGTTTTTAAAATGTCGAAAGTATTTAAAAATTGCACTGAATTTATACAAATTGAATGAATTCATGCAATTAAATATATAAACATCAATAAATACGATATTTGCTGTGTTGGTTTAATGTACTCAGGTGAATAAAATGCTTGTGTGATGTTACTCTGAGTGTATATCCACACCGGGCAAGGCTTGAAAAATATGCCTGGCCACGGTGGGATTCGAACCTATGACCTTTGGAATACTAGCCCAATGCTCTGCCAACTGAGCTACGCGTTACTACTGAGTTACTGAGCTACGCGTTAGTACCGAGTTACACTCAGCTACTGAGTTACACTCAGTATACCAACTGAGCTACGCGTTACTATTAAGTTACACTCAGAGTAACATCACACAAGCATTTTATTCACCTGAGTACATTACACCAACACAGCAAATATCATGATTATTACATTACACTGATATCGAAGGAACTAGACTCAGTTCCGAAATATCCCATACTCGAACCGACCTGACCGCGTAGTTCAGTTGGCAGAGCATTGGGCTAGTATTCCAAAGGTCGTAGGTTCGAATCCCAACGTGGCCAGGCATATTTTTCAAGCCTGCCCGGTGTGGATATACACTCAGAGTAACATCACACAAACATCAATAAATACCTTAGATAAATGTGCAGAAATTACTCACAAAAGCTAGCAACTCGGCAAATCTCAATTCATTCGGATGCGACTTCGAAAAAAAATACTATTTGAGTCATTTGACCTTGTAGATGTCACGTGTTCCAGCTGGTTTCTTCACTTCGTGCAACCATAGACAATCCAGAAGACAACTGTCTTCTGGATTGTCTATGGTGCAACATACGCAATAATGTTTAAGTACTGTTTAATAAACGAGCAGGAATGTCTTATTAGGTTTAAAGCCACGAGCGCGCAGCGCGAGTGGCTTTAGACCTAATAAAACACGACCTGCGAGTTTATTAAACGGCTTCAAACACGACTACAAATTCAATAGATATATTGCCTTATTAGTATTCTTTGTATAAAGAATACTAATGAGACACGACTACAATAGATACTGCCTTATTAGTATTCTTTATATAAAGAATACTAATTAGGAGTGTTTTATCAGGTTTAAAGCCATTGCACGTGACATATTATGGTTGACATGATTTGCCAATAAGCTTATGAATTATTAATGAGTGTTTGTAGTGCTTTTCAATTACCATAGTCGCGTCAGAACAAAATAATTGCCTTTTTATCACACGTTCTTATTTCTTTAAAACAATGTTTTTTTCACTGTTTTGACAAATTTTTATTTTTTTCTTATTTATTACCGTCTATACTCAGTCTAGCACATTCTAAGCTTAGCAAATCAGAATTCAGCACGTGACTTAAGCGAGCCAATAGCATTTCGTTATTTGTGTAGATCATGAACGCATGATATTTGCAAAATTTCGACTTCCAAATGTTTGAGGGAATAAAAATAAACAGTTTGCCTGTTTCATTCGGGAATTTTTTCAATTTTATTATATAAAACAAATAGATTACATTTAACCGTTGTCTGTTCAGTTCTAGATACACAGTATGACGTCATATGTGGTAACATATGTGTTGTTCTAACCACATATGACGTCACACTGTGTATCTATAACTGAACAGACAACGGTTAAATGTAAACAATTTGTTAAATATGAACATCACGAAAATTTAAATATGCGTCGAACCGAATATCTTCTGCACAAACGAAATTTAAGAATTCCAATCAGTGTATCAATTTTCCGTCTTTATATCTGGCAAAATAGACCCAGCGGCACATAGTCAATTTGTTACTCGTTAATTGCCATGGAAACTTACAAGGTGTTGCAAAAATCAACAAAATTTGAAACAAGAACATTTCAATATATGGATAACCTATAGATTTAAATGAATGAACAACCTAACATACGATGCACAAAGTGTAGAAATACAATATCTGACAATTCCAAAGACAAAGTTCTGATATTTCGAAATATGCATCGAGTTGCCTCAAGAGCGTTTCAGGTGAGCTAACAATACTAAGTACGTTCACGACTACGTGAGCGTTATTTATACAGAATTAAGATAGTTCCACTTCTAAAGCTGTTATGTTTTTTGCTGTATAAATAACGCTCACGTAGTCATGAACGTACTTATTCGTAACCCACTCTCAACATTTCTCGTGGAAGGAAATTGGAGTATCCAGGAGAAAACCAACAACATTCGGCAGAGGGTTGACTGATTCTTTTCAAATGAATATTTCGAGAATTGAACCTACGATTTCAGAGATGGAAGACGCTTTCTCTGACAACGAAGTACAGCTGGATTCAGCTGCTATCATTATCACAAATCGCCTGATCATAAACCTTTTAACCTTCGTGTTTTGCCGAAACAGCACTCAGTTGCCTAACAACACTTGGAAGTTGCAACATGGATCGTGGCTTTAGTTTTCGACTCTTGTATCGAGTCGTTTTCTTTTCCTTCTGTCTGATTTTCGCCTGTGTTTATCATGGTGGTGGTTCAGAGAATGACAGACGAGAAGATAAAACAGAACCGAACAAATTAAAAGATGAATTCAAAGGTAAACCCTTGAATATTAACGTTTCTCTCGAACAAGACGAACGCGTCTCTAACTTGACAGAAAATGATAAACAAATTGATGGCCACACGGCGCGGCAGAAAACGGATCTTTCAAAGATGGTTAGAAAAGGTAAAATTTGAAAATGTGACAATATTAGCACTTCAGAAAGAATAATTGCTAACCATAATTTATTTTTAGGAACTGCGATGAAAACACTACGAAGTGAAAGAATACAAAAGAGCCCACTACTGCTTTTTTTAACTCCTACGCCGCCTGAGGTAAACGTTCCACGCAAAGAGTCGACAACCATCTCCCACTCAAATGAGACAGAATGGCAAAACAACCGCAGTAAAAACTTATCTTCATTGCAAAATCAAATTTTTCACCGGAATAACTTGAGAGAAACAGCGAAAAGAGAAACATTCGCTTCACTCACAACTCAACATCTCCGGAGCAGACGTGAAACTGATCCGAAATCTGAATATACCGAAGAAGATCTATTAATGTGCAACGATTCAATCACCAATATAAAATACGATGACGAATACAAAGTTCGGACTGACTTTTCAATATTCTATAAGAACAAGGTGTACGACTATACTGAGTATCGAGTTCTGAATGATAGCATAAAGATTTGTAACTCCACTGATAACTACGTACGGAGTATTTGGAAACTACGCAATGAATGGGTAAAGTTGACAATGCATGAAAAAAGTTGCAATAAACCCATTAGCGTTCTTCGGTTGTCCCCAAAGTATTACACTGTGAATAAGCAGTTCACTGTCTATTTCGAAGCTACAAGTCAATATTTCACAAGAAATGAGTATGGGGTGGACCAGGGTGAACTTTATATATGCTATGAAAAGTTCAAACCCGAATCAACAGAGTATACAAAGGAAGATCTATTAATGTGCAACGATTCAATCATCAATATAAAATACGATGATGAATACAATGTTCGGACTGACTTTTCACTACTCTATAAGAACAAGGTGTACGATTATACCGAGTATCGAGTTCTGAATGATAGTATAAAGATTTGTAACTCCACTGATAACTATGTACGGAATATTTGGAAAGTACGCAATTACTGGGTAAAGGCGACAATGCATGAAAAAAGTTGCAATAAACCCATTAGAGATATTCGGTTGTCCCGAAAGTATTACACTGTGAATAAGCAGTTCACCGTCTATTTCGAAGCTGGGAGTCAATATTTCACAAGAAATGAGTATGGAGTGGACGACGGTAAACTTTATATATGTAATGAAAAGTTCAGACTCGAATCAACAGAGTATACCGAGGAAGATCTATTAATGTGCAACGATTCAATCATCAATATAAAATACGATGATGAATACAAAGTTCGGACTGACTTTTCAATATTCTATAAAAACAAAGTGTACGATTATACTGAGTATCGAGTTCTGAATGATAGCGTAAAGATTTGTAACTCCACTGATAACTACGTATGGAATATTTGGAAAATACGCAATAAATGGTTAAAGGAACAAATCCACTATAAAAGTTGCATAATTGACTTCAGTAGAGCCACTTGGTTGTACCGAAAGTATTACACTGTGAATAAGCAGTTCACTGTGTATTTCGCAGGTACGAGTCAATATTTCACAAGAAATTACTACGGTCTGCACGACAGTAAAATGATTTATATATGCGAAGAACAGTTAAGACCCACATCATTAGAGTATACCCAGGAAGATCTATTAATGTGCAACGATTCAACCATCAATATAAAATACGATCATGAATACAAAGTTCGGACTGACTTTTCAATACTCTATAAGAACAAGGTGTACTATTATACTGAGTATCGAGTTCTGAATGATGGCATAAAGATTTGTAACTCCACTGATAACTACGTAAGGAATATTTGGAAAGTACGCAATAAATGGGTAAAGGCGAGAAAGCATCAAAAAAGTTGCAATAAACACATTGGAGAGTTTTGGTTCTACCGCAAGTATTACACTGTGAATAAGCAATTCACTGTCTACCTCGCAGCAAAAAATCAATATTTCACAAGAAATGAGTATGAAGTGGACGACGGCAAACTTATAATATGCAATGCCAAGGTCAAACCCACATCATTAGAGTATACCGAGGGAGATCTATTAATGTGCAACGATTCAATTATCAATATAAAATACGATGATGAATACAAAGTTCGGACTGACTTTTCAATACTCTATAAGAACAAGGTGTACGATTATACTGAGTATCGAGTTCTGAATGATAGTATAAAGATTTGTAACTCCACTGATAACTACGTAAGGAATATTTGGAAAGTACGCAATAAATGGGTAAAGTTGACAATATATGAAAAAAGTTGCAATAAACCCATTACATTCATGGTGTTCTACCGATGGGAATACACTTTGTTCAAAGATTTTAGAGTTCGCATTTCGGCAACAAAGAAGCTGATAACAAAGGACGATTATGCTGTGTATGAAGGTAAACTTACAAAATGTGTGACCGAATGCGCCTATCTTACCTTTACTATAAAGTATGAAGATGAATACAGATTATGGAACAACTTCTCAATGATGTACCAAGGTCGAATGTACTCTTATGATGAGTACAGAATAACGGACGATGGTCTACAAGTTTGTAATTCATCTGACCGTCTCATTAAAGAAAAATGGCGGAATTTCGTTGTTTGGGATAAGATAGGGATACTCTTCACCCAATGTAATGTATCTGTGGACGGTTTTTACTCCGAAAATTACACATTACATACAAACTTTACTGTTTTCTTCAAACCTACCAATCAAACTTTTACAAGGCAAGATTACGGAGTGATTTTGGGGTATTTTGCAATTTGTTCAAGAAAGCTCAGATTGTCCTGCAATATTGATTTGGTCAAAGTAAAGTACAGTGAACAATACAACGTTTTTAAAAACTTTTCAGTGGTTTACAACAACAAAATATACGATTATCGCGAATATCGATTAAGCCACGACAGTCTTGAAATGTGTGGTTCCAATGATTCAAGAGTTCAGGCGATTTGGAGAACGCGAAATTCGTGGCAAAAGTCATTACCCGCATCCTGTTATCGTTCTTATAAATTAAATGCAAGATACTACGCTGTGACAAAGCAGTTTGCTGTGTATTCGGCAGATAACGGTCAATATTTCAAAAGAAATGACTACGCGGTGATAGACGGTAAACCTTATGTATGCGGCAAAGAAAACTTAAGACAAATTTACGTAATTTCAAACTTTAAGATTATTATAGCACCATTATGTGCTTTAGTGCTTTCTATTATTTCTTTGCTATTGTTGTTGATAGTTTACTGCATGCTTCCAGAACTGCGCACACTTCCTGGTTTGAATTTAATTCACTGTACTCTCATGTAGGTAAACTGTTTGAGATACCGTGTGCTAGGCTGTTTGTAGCAAATAAGTTTATGACGTATAGTATAATTATGAATGCTGCGGTTAATATCTATCACTTAAGAAACACATTTTGTGGGAAAACTCTAGTGAAATCTGATGAACTGAAGAAGTGGAACAGATTTTTGAAGTATAGTTTCTTTAGCTGGGGAGTTCCTGTCATTATAACGATTATTTACATTGTACTGGTAAAGGAAGATGTTATAAGGTTCGATCAACCTATTGTGTCTGTGAAGAACGACGTTCAATCGAGCTTAAGATTCTATCGACGCATTGCAAATGGAAAGACGACGGTAAATAATATAGGGATTTATCACCGTATTGCATCCTTGAAGGGAGATGTCCTGCAGTCAAAGTTTAATCAAAGCATTCACACTGTATTTGAAGATGCCCAGTCAAGGTTTAGTCAAAGCACTGTACTTGGGAAGGGAGATATGACGGAAGATGATGCAATGATTTATCAACCTATTGTATCTTTGAAGGAAGATGTTCAGTCAAGCTTAAAGTTTTATGAACGCATTGTATTCGCGAATGGAGATGGAAAGGAAGATGATGCAAGGATTTATCAACAGATCTCCGGAGATTGTATCAATGGTCGAATTGCTCCCGATTGGTCAGCTGCTGTTGATGTATATGGCCTTCAAGGTTTTCTTTTGTTGTACATTATTGGAATGTTCATCTTCACTGCTTATCGAATTCGCCAAAAACTCAAAACAAGCAGGAACATTGCACAGAAATCGAATGTTGTTAAGCGTCGTAAATTTGTCATATTGCTCAAGCTGTCAACCACTACAGCCTTAAGTTATTGGTTTCCTTTCTTCATAAGTAGAATCGTGGATTTTGATTTCGACATAAAGATAGCGTTGTATACTGTAACGTTGCTTACTGGTGCCTACATTGGTATTGCGTTTGGCTTCACACGAAGAAATTATCAGTTGTTCAAGAAAAACTATTTCCCAGCAAACAATAAGCCGCCTCCAGTTGACGAAATTCCGCTGAATAGACTACACACGCAAAAATCTTACATCTTGTAGCAAGTCTGTCAACAAGCTGTCAACAAGTTGTCTTCGCACTGCTTGTCACAAGTCGTCAACAAGTTTGGAACAAGCTGTTAACAATTTGTAACACCCTTGTTGATATTATCAGACTTGTTACAAGGTTGTTCCAACAAGTCCGATACAGTCGTGATAACAATATTGTTACAACCTTGTGTCGTCAACCTTGTAACATTCTTGTTTATCATGACTGTATCAGACTTGGTAGAACAACCTTGCAACAAGTCTGATAATGCCATCAAGGCCGTTACAAATTGTTAACAACTTGTTCCAAACTCAGAGGCGTAGCCAGGATTTTCGGTCAGGGGGGCAGCAAAAGCCCAGGTGGGGCCAAGCCGCCAGTGACTCGAGACGCAAAGTTTGGGCAAGGCATTCTGTGCAGTGCTGGGTAAAATTAATTGTCGACACATGTGATTTTTCACCGAGCCCGCGTTAAAAATTCACTGGTAAAAACAACAGATTGGTTTAAACTTCATCTAACCCTCATTTAATACATATTGAAATAATTAGGGGTAGAAAAGGTATGTGTTTCAAGCTGCGTGCCGCAAATAAGCGAACACGATTTTAGGTTTCACACGGATGTGCAGCAAAGCATATATTCTACAGAATCTTTGCATTATTGACAGCATGAAGCTTATATAATCAAGGATTCCCTTTTTTATACCATACATTTTATCAGGGTGGCTCCAAAATGTTTCCAGGGGGCCAGGTCCCCCGGCCCCAGCCCTGGCTACGCTCTGTCCAAACTTGTTACAACAACTGGGAACAAGCAGTGCGAAGACAACTTGTTGACGGCTTGTGAACAGATTTGTAACAACTTGTGCGTTTCTACGTGTGTATAGGAGTATAGAAAGCGTAATCACGTGCACATGCACTTGCAAAAAAAATTAATACCTCGTATTTAATGTAAAAACGTTATATAGTAAAATGCTACTATTTAAAATGTATGTACACAATGTGTTTAAGATCGTTGTAGTATAATAAAGTAAATAAAACGCAAAACCTTGTGTGTGTTTTTCAGTAAGTTTCGTGTGGAGGATGGGATGGGCGAAAGTACCCTGACAGTCCCCAATTCACCCCTGGGAAATCTCAGCATGGAGTAATTTATATTTCTGTTACGCGGGTTAAAGTTGTTAGATTATGTAATTTATTGTTGTAAAAGAAACTAAAAGGTTCACAAAATATAGTTTTCCCGCTTGAAAACAACAACTACACCGATAATGGCGGATCTAAATAACGTTCAACGAACGTATAGTCACGTGTCCGATGTACTGTATATATTAACTGTATTACGGTACTTTATGCTAATTTATGCTAAATAATATCAACCATGTAAATATAGTTTAAACTTTAAACACTAAAAGTACTTATCTCAACACCCCCACTCAGACTCAGCTCGTCCTTAACTATGATGAGTCTGACGTGTTGTTGATGTTCTTAATTCCCTAAGAGTACTGTTCTGTGTTTTGCCACTTTCACTCGAGGTAATGATTTCGTCAGAATGTCCGCAGTCATTTCTTCGGTTGGAACATAATGTATCTTTATTTCTTTATTTTCTACCCTTTCTCGAATGAAGTGTAGCTTCGTGTCGATAAGTTTTGACCGTTTATGCATCACGGGATTGTGACACATCTTAATGCAGGATTGGTTGTCTTCTCCAATATCTGTCGCTTTCTCCATTGGGAAACCAAAATCCTTTAGTAGAGCTCGTAAGTAGATTGCTTCTTGTGCAGCAGCCGCCATGGCTTGATATTCCGCCTCCGCTGTTGATAAGGCAACGGTTGCTTGCTTCTTTACCTCCCAACTGATGGCACCTCCATTTCCTTCGAATTTGAAGTAGTATCCAGTTGTCGATTTGCGATCGTTGAGATCTCCACTACAATCTGCGTCCGAATCGCCAACAATATCACAGCTGGAATTCTTCAAGAATGTTAATCGTAAGTCGGTAGTTCCTTTGAGGTATCTCAGTACGCGCTTTGCTGCCTTCCAATGTGATTCGTCAGGTTTATCGAGAAATCGTGACAGCTGATTAACAATATTTAGAATATCTGGACGGGTTTATTTGCCAATGAATAAAAGAGAGCCAACTAAACTTCTATACAGCTTCGGATCTACTAATTTCTTTCCTTCGTTACTTTTGACTAGCTTTAGATTTACTTCTCCGGGTGTTGCTACAGCTTTGCAATCACTCATGTTAAATTCTTGGAGAACAGTTTCGATATACTTCATTTGATCCACTGTAATCTTGTCGTGCGATCGCAGGATTTGCATTCCTAAGAACCAGTTTAGGTCGCCACGATCGTCCATCTTGAAATTTTCATTTAACATTGATTTAATTTCGTTAATTGCTTCTTCGGTCGCTCCAGCCACTACTATATCATCTACCCAGACTAACACATAGGAAAATGTTCCATTTTCTTCCTTTCTTACAAATAGGCAATAGTCGTTGCAGCTTCGTTTGAATCCTTTCTTGAGAAGTAGACTTGTCAGAGCTTCATACCAGTTTTTCGCAGCTTGTTTTAGACCATAGATTGATTTGTTCAATTTGCACACAAGCTTTTGTCCTGAGTTTGCTTTCTTGACAAATCCCTCTGGCTGCTCCAGATAAATTTCTTCTTCTATTTTGGAATGAAGGTAGGCTGATTTCACGTCCATCTGACCAAGATATAAGTCCTTTCGTGCTGCAGTTGCTAATAGAATTCTAAAGGATTCTGGTTTGTATGTTGGAGCGTATGTGTCAAAGAAATCTATGCCTTCGATTTGAGCATAACCCTTTGCTACGTATCTTGCCTTGAGCTTATCGACTTGGCCGTTTGCTCGATACTTTACTTTATACACCCATTTTCCAGGTAAGACTTGTTGATCTTCTGGTTCATCGACTAATGTCCAGGTATTATTGTCCATTAGTGACTCGTACTCTGCTTGCATAGCTTTTCTCCAGTTTTCTGCATGCGGTGAACGAATTGCGTCATTATACGACTTGCGTTCTTGTATGTTTTCCTCTTTTGTTATGTTAAACGTGTAGGGTAATCCATATCGTTCCGGGGGGCGACGATTTCTGCTTTCTCTGGGGAGTGCGACTTCGTCTTCCTCAGGGTTTTCTTCGACTTGATGTGGATTTTGAACAACAGGTGTCTTATCATTTTCCCCCACTCTAGCTTGGACCGGTATCTTTGTGGCTTCGTCATTCGAGCGATCATCTTCAAAATCCATGTTTGGACTCACAAGGTTTGGGTTGTCTGGACTCATCGTTTCTCTGGCTGAGAATGACTGTATTTCGTTCTCTTTGAAGATGACATTACGTGCTTTGATGACCTTTTTCGAGTCGAATTCTTGCAAGATGTAGGCTGTGCTTTTGTCATTATAACCGATAAATTTGGCTTTCACCGATCTCGAATCCAGCTTCTTCATGTTGATCTTTCTTTTCATAACATATGCCGTGCAGCCAAAAACTCGTAGGTGGTTGCGCCTTGGTGGTTTTCCGGTAAAGAGTTCAAAAGGACTCTTTCCTTGGTTGCTATTGGCAGTTACTGTAAGATTTCGTATGTGAGCTGCTGCCGGTAGATAAGGCTCTTACCCAGTAGCACTTTGGTAACTTGGCTTGGATTAACACAGACCGTCCCATTTCAACTACAGTTCGATTGAAGCGTTCTGCAACTCCGTTCTGTTGTGGGGTTTCTGGAACAGTAAATTCTTGCTTTATTTTTGAGTCTCTGCAGTAATCCATGAATTGCTTCGATGTGTATTCAGCTCCATTGTCAGTTCTCAGTCTTTGAGGTATTCCATATTCAGCTACATACTCTTTAAATTTTTCAAAAGCTTGGGATTTCTTGCTCATAAACTTTACGATGGAATGTTTCGAGTATTCGTCGTTAAATATAATCGCATATCTGGATCCACTGAGGCTAGGTACTTCAAATGGACCGAGTATATCTGAGTAAACGAGTTCGCGAGCTTTCTGCGACTTGTTCTGCGTTTCTTTCGGTACAGGTTTACTAGATTGCTTTCCAAGTGCACACGTTTCGCATACTTCCTTCAAATTATCTTCACAGCCAATGGTGCGTTTGACGTCATCCTTGTTTAAGTGGTACATCTTTACTGGTACATCACCAATTCCTTCAACAGGAGTAAAATTTCCCTTTGGATCTTTAACATTTTTGATGCTGCAAGGTTGTAAGTTTTCAAACAGTTCCTTTTGGCTAATGATGTGATCAGTACAACCAGTATCGAAAATGAGATGGTTTGGTTTGCCAGTACCACTGCTTGTTTCAGTACCACTGTTCATACATTGAGAATATGATGCAAATGAGCTGGGTTCTTTTGTGGATTTATCAGGTTTACTTGAACCTCTGCATGCTTTTGGTAAATGTCCCTTTTTCTTGCACTTTGAGCAGTAAGCTGAACTTCTTTTACTACATTGCTTGGCGAAATGTCCAGGGTTTCCGCATACAAAACAATCTCCCTTCGGCTTGCTTGGACCTTTGTTTCTTCCTGACGTATTTCCAGAATACATAACTGTTGCACTATCTTCTTTTGTTTGATTTCTTTGTAGTCGACTATCATCATAATTTTGTAAACGTGTTCGTAATTCGGTGAAATTTGCTGCAGGATTAAAACTTTCCTGTACGATGAAGTGCTCATATTTCTCTGGAAGTCCGTTTATAACTAAGGCATTGAATAATGTTTCGGATATCTTTTCACCAGCTTCGGTTAATCGAGACATTAATTCTTGCGCTCATATAAAATATTTGGATAATTTTTCATTTTCATTTAACTGTAATCGAGAAATTTGACGAACTAGACTTACTACAGTAGTACAGTTGGCTTTTCCACGTTGGAATATCTCTGTTGTAGCAAACGCCACGCCTTTGCCCCGTCCCCAACACCATCTGATGACAGGCAATCATGTCTTATATATAAAAGACTATTATTGTCGAGGGCTAAAACAATATGACACTATACCGTATTATTTCTTTCTTTAATTTCTTCGATTTGTTTATTTCTTTGTTGAACTTTTGCCTCCCATTCGGCCTTCTGCTCGTCTGAAGCATCCCCTGCTAGCGGTGCTATCTCTTCTGGTGCGACTTCTTTCCCGAGAAGCGCTTTGTATAAACCTTTCGTTTGCATATACGCGGTGAACTTTGTGCTCCATGCTGGGTAGTTTTCAGCTTTTCCGTTAAAAACTAACCATTTTATCGTTTGGCTATCCATTACCACGATCCTGGGCCCATAACCTGTTAGATTATGTAATTTATTGTTGTAAAAGAAACTAAAAGGTTCACAAAATATGGTTTTCCCGCTTGAAAACAACAACTACACCGATCACAGGCGGCCCAATCTCTGAACGTCCTATATATTTTGAATATTTAACCGTTATTATATTTTAAAATAACAAAATAATTTAAAAAATATTAACAATATATGTAAAAAATATATCTCACTTGTTAATAGAATCCATTTGTCGTGTTTCTGAGTCTAGTTGATGCGATTGCTTTACGTTTTCGTCGTACTTGAACGGTCATCAGTACTATGGCACTGGACGACATGGCCGTATAGGACATAAATAACTACAAGGCTAGCCACTTATCTGATATACTCTCCGACATCGAGTCCAATATCTCGCCTCAGAATCGTCGCAGAGCAATAAATTTCACATCGTCTAATAGCACGAACGTTCCTCTTTCGAAAGAACTTGGTTTCTTCACCATTGCGGCAATTCCCGCGACACACGACGAACTTTATTTGTCAAAAGTTCAAATTTCCATTTTCGACAGACGCGCTAACCCCATGATCGTCGCCACGAGAGCTGCTCAGCAACCTGGCCTCCTCGTTTGAAAATATTCCATCAGGGGGGGAGGAGCTGGACTGGAATGAGGGGGCTTTCAAAGCAACACGATAAAACACACGATATAAATGTTTAATACTTGTTTATTGTCGAATACAGCATGATAAAGTAATAATTTCTATTTATATCGTGTGTTTTATCGTGTTGCTTTGAAAGCCCCCTCATTCCAGTCCAGCTCCTCCCCCCCTGATGGAATGTTTTCAAACGAGGAGGCCAGGTTGCTGAGCAGCTCTCGTGGCGACGATCATGGGGTTAGCGCGTCTGTCGAAAATGGAAATTTGAACTTTTGACAAACAAAGTTTGTCGTGTGTCGCAGGAATTGCCGCAATGGTGAAGAAACCAAGTTCTTTCGAAAGAGGAACGTTCGTGCTATTAGACGATGTGAAATTTATTGCTCTGCGACGATTCTGAGGCGAGATATTGGACTCGATGTCGGAGGGTATATCAGATAAGTGGCTAGCCTTGTAGTTATTTATGTCCTATACGGCCATGTCGTCCAGTGCCATAGTACTGACGACCGTTCAAGTACGACGAAAACGTAAAGCAATCGCATCAACTAAACTCAGAAACACAACAAATGGATTCTATTAACAAGTGAGATATATTTTTACATATATTGTTAATATTTTTTTAATTATTTTGTTATTTTAAAATATTATAACGGTTAAATATTCAAAATATATAGGACGTTCAGAGATTGGGCCGCCTGTGGGCAAAGTAAAGCAACAGCAGGGATGCGTTTGGGCACATTTGCAAGCTTTATAATGGCCTTAATGAGTTTTTAAGATCAAAGCTTTATAAATTCTTATTTATTGCTATTGCTTATCCAATATTTATTGCTATTAAATTGTTAATAATAGTGCATTAGTGCGTAATTTAGTGCAGAATTTGCTATAATGGATTCGAATTGATATTTTATTCTTTCTTTCATTGCCAGAAACCAACATTTCGGCCTACTAGGTTTTTTATGCAAATTGAACGCGGCAAATTCAAACATTCAACGGAATTTTACGGCAAATGACTCAAGAACAATCACACATTCTTTCGCAATTAAAGTACTTAAATAACTAATCAAAATAAAATATTCTTACCTGTGAGATCTGAATAACATTTTAAGACCTTTCCGATGCCTTTTCCGTCGTTTGGGATAGAAAAATTTGATAAATATATTGTATATGAACTGGAATTCAGTTAGCACTTTATAGCACAAAAAAATTTGAAACGACGCTATCCCGTGAACCTCTTTGCGGTCTGATACGTAAACTAGGCCCCAGGGCCCCAGGCAATGCGCGAACTATTCCTGCTTGCATGTCTGCATTTTCAATCAGTTATTTACTGTTAATTTTATCTATAATAAATTATCGGAAGGTCATGAAAATTCTCTGCAATTTTTAAATAAAACACGAGAAAAATTCAAACTTTAGAATGTAAATTAGAATGTATAGTATGGTATCAGGGGCGAGGGAATGTAGGTGAAAGATATCTTTCCTGCAGGAGGGGGCAAATAAAGCATTTTAATAAAAATAAAACACAATATTTTTCTCAAATGTACCTCAGGGATGGATCCAGCATGATCTAGGAGGGGGATTGGGGGGCACCCCAAAAACAACTTTCTTTTTCAGACCTTTTTTGAAGTTCCACAATCCCAGCATTCCGGGGCCCCCGAGCTGGGGGAATTTGGGACCCCTTTCTTGACTTTTCCTTGGGGGGCGTTACACCCCCACACCTCCGCTCCCCCAGTAAATCCATCCCTGATTTACGTTAACAAATTAATTAACAAAGATAAATACGATAGGGGAGAATTCTTATGTTTAATTAATCTTGTGCACAGCCGCAATTAATTCCGAGTTGCGAATTCTCTCCTAAGCATGCAAAAATACAGGGACCGCGGAACAGGGGGAGGCGGGGGTCATGCCCGTATAAAATCCAGCCTGCCTGCGTGAGCTATTGTCCGTGCTATCCTGCCTCTCCTCCCCCACACACACTTCAAAACAGGCTCCGCGGTCCCTGTAATACATATACAGATTATTCTAGAAAGAAGTATTATACAATTAAAATGAATCTATATACAAAATATGTTATATATGTCTTTAAACACAAGAATTGAATGCCATCCTATAGTTCTTGCAGTTAAATTTTAACAAATTTTAAATTTTCTTTTCGTTCAAGAAAATTTAAGAACTAATTTCTTATGTTAAGAATTTGATTTCTTGTTTTAAGAAACTATTTGAAAAAGAAATAAGAAATAAGTTTCTTTTAAGAAACTATAGTCTTATCTCACGGAACGAAAGCAATTAGTGTCCATCGGACGTGCAACTTCAGATCTCCTACCAGTACATACCGGTGTTCCACAAGGTTCATCACTTGGACCACTTCTCTTCATTTTATTCATCAACGACATACCACTTGTTAACAAAGAATGCAATTCCTACATCTATGTAGATGACACCACCTTGGTCAAGTCAGGGACATCCATCAACACCGTTAGATCACATCTACAAACTGGTGCTGACAACCTAAGTAACTGGGCCTCCGAGAATAGAATGGCCATCCATCCCAACAAGACTAAAGTCATGCTTATTGGATCACGACAAAAACTTTCAACCATCAACGAACCGCTCAATGTTTCTATCTGCGGAACCACCATCTCCCAAACAACCTGCGAAAAACTACTTGGTGTGCACATGGATGACTCACTCACATGGAACACCCATATTTCTCACGTTATCAAGAAATACAACAACACACTTGAACTTGTGAAACGAGCCAAACCTTACCTTACACCCAAGCTCCTCCTTCTCCTTTATAACAGCATAGCAAAGCCAACACTCGAGTACTGTTGTAGCGTTTGGGGTAATTGTAGTACAGACGCTCTTGGACGTGTAACATCTGCCCAAAAACGTGCCGCGAGGATTCTACTAAACGCTGATTACACTATCCCATCAATAACCTTATTCAAAGAAATCAACCTTATCCCAATTCATGACACCATTTGCCACCGGATCCTACTACAGACGTTCAAATGCATACATAACATCAGTCCACCATGCCTCAGCACCCTCATGGAAAAACCAACCCACCACCATTCAACAAGAGCTATTGCGAATAATAATGTCCACATCCCAAAAGCAAGATCTAACGCAGGAAAACGACAATTTTCATTTATAGCATCTACCTTATGGAACAATTTCCCTAACGAGGCAAAGAAAATAACATCGCAGCCGTCATTCAACACATATTGCAAGAGTTACTTTAGTCAGAAACTCGTGAGTTCAACTAAACTTAACAGCATAAGGCTTTATTAAGATATCTAAAAATATCATCAGTAATTGTTTAATATAAGTATATAGTCCAATAAGTATCAGTGACAGTGTATTCGCTGTTAAGAACATTTAGTGTTTGTTTGTTTGCATGTTTTCTCTTTTATTAAGACTATAAGTTGGTTGCTTTCTTGATGTACGAACTGCCGAAATTCATGCCTGCAGTTTTAGCTGAGCATGATCTACTTTCGGTTGTTCGTACATGGAGAAAGTGGCAAATACTGTCATGTTTATAATGTCACTTTAGACACTTGTGAGTTGTGTGTCAACGCGTATTTGACTTGTTATACTGTACTGTAAATATAATTTAGACATAGTTAGAAAATTGCCTAATTAGTAAATTGGGGCTTTCTCGAGGTATGAACAACTGAATTGTAGTACTGGTTAATACTTTCAATGTACCCATGATTTCATTTGTTCATACTCCTATAGGAAGTACTGAATATAGTCATGTTTAATGTTATTGTTGTTGTGTATATAGAGTTTAGGAGGACCAGATTGGAAAAAAGTTGTAACTTTATCTGTTTATCCTCAATAAATAAAGTGTTATTATTATTATTATTATTATTTCTTAAAGCAAGAAAATCATATTTTCTTAAGAAAATGATTGATAAGAAGATGAAAAAATCGTAAGAAAACATATTCTTGTTTTAAGAAAACAAATATAATTCTTATGTTAAGAATTTGATTTCCCCAATACGCAGCACGAAAATATTAAATTACCCCAATACGCAGCACGAAAATACCCCATTACCCCCTCTTAAAACAAGAAAATCTTATTTTCTTAAGAAAATGATTGATATGAAGATGAAAAAATCGTAGAAAAATACATTCTTGGTTTAAGAAAACAAATATAATCCAAGATATGTTAAATTTTTTTTTTCTTATTTCAAGAAAAAATATCTTGCCAATGAAATATTTCTTATTTTAAGAATCTTTTTCTTATTAAAAAAATCCGTTTCGCGTCTTAATAAGAAAATGATTTTTTGCTGTGTGAAGTTGATTGCATTTCCGGGGCTCTGGGAGATCTCAGATTTCAAATTTCCCGGGGGAGCATGCCCCAGGACCCCCCTAACAAACGCACGCCATCGGCGTTCGCTATAGCCCCCTAATCCAAAAATGGCTCTGTGGTCCATGAGCATGCCGTCAGATCCCCCAAGTTGCGAAGTTCGGCATTCTGTTGCAACTCCTACTCTTCCCAACGCAACGTCTACCATGAAATGTTTTGAAACCACTGCCAATGCAACAGGCTCATCCAGTACTCCTCTATTTATTGAATGAGCAAAACTGCCTGGAGTAATACCAAGTAAAATATTAAAGCATGAGCATCCAGTCTTATTACAATTAAATAATTAATGGTTTTAACAAGACACTGGCAGATAGTTCTATTACCCATTAACTAATATTATTACTCCTGATAAGTAAGGATGTTTTTTGTCAAACCGCAGTAAAATCATAAATCATATTTGATTCATATTTGTGGGATGTTGGAGCAGTGGTAGGGTAAAAGGCAGTCGGCAAATGGCAAATGGCAAGGGGCAGTCGGCAAATGTAAGGGCAGTTGGTCATATTATATTGAAAGCATATTTTGCCTTTAAACTTTGTTGTAATTCAAATTTCTGCTCATTTAATTGCAACTTTTCTACACAAAGGACATGGGACCCTATTAATAAATGACAAGGGAGCCTACTGTAATTTCCCTTTGAGGCACATCTGTGGTTGGTGCTAAGCAAGAAAATCTTGGAATTTTTTTATAAAGTCTCAACATAAAATAATCAGATTTACTTTGAAGTCTCTTGTATTTGGAGGTTTTAGTATATGCACACGTTACATTAAAAGGGCACTTCAGCCCCCTTAGAAAAGAGCAGGAGGGGCAAATGCACCCCTCTCTGGCTTCCCTATGAGAAACTAATATATTTTCTCTCTATTCATCACAATTTATACCTTTTAGTTTTGCAATATAGCTACTAGCTGTGTTTCCATATCCTATTAGGTATCTCCATAAAGCTACCTAATGGTGTGTCATGTGTATCTGGTTAACACATGTTTAACTTGTGAGTTGTGTGGTCAGGAGGATACACCATACGTATGAGGATTTCGGTTTAAAAATTATATAAACTGACAAAGTATAATCATATAATGTAAAACACCTGATTCAAGCATGTGGTGAAATCACACGATATTAAATTGAAATAAAGTTTAATTGACATAAAAAGGCAAATGTACAACTATAATTTATAAAAAGACAACATATTAGTATCGTTTTTAAAATAGGCCTATGTCTCGTCTTTGTTCACGAAATTATGTGCCGGTGGATAAAACTATCCAACTACTTGCTGACAACACGGATTAATGTATTTCGTCTTGGGTGCAGCTGTATAGATAAACATTCTATAAAGTGAAATAGATATAATACAAACCACATCGTGTTCTTATGCAATATTAGCGAATTTATCTCGAACGCTTGCCGCTTGGTGCTGGTAGAATCTTCGATAAAACATCTGTGTGAATCGAGGTGTGAATGTGATAGTCTACCTGAATATATATATAGACAAAACTTCGACGTTTCGAGGGAACGCCAGATAGTCTATCACATTCACACAGAAGTTTAGCGAATTTAACAACGTGACATCGGTGACAAACAATACAAAACTTGCTTTTAATAAGCCGCAAAAAGTGCGTTGCCGTTTTACATCTTTACGCTATTCATTATTAAACGATACTTACATTGCATACACAGAACGATTTATTAATACACTCAAGTTTAGAAACAAAGTATTCTCAGCTATATTATTGCTCAATTTCTTTGCCAGTTGCTTGTTTATGATCTTACAAATAAACCGGAAGTTCAAAGGTAAATGTTGACAATCTCTGGCTTCCTATTGGTTTGCTACCTTCGCTACCCAATTAGTACTCTGACCAATAGAAAACAATCTTATTCAAGCTGCTACATTACCGGTATTTTGTCCTTATATTTGTCCTGATTTCGTTTTAAAACATATCAACAACTCGTGGTGTTTTCCGCTTAATTCACATCGTTCAAAATCCGATTTGGTTTCCAGTCCACTACTAAACTATAACGCAACGTTTCACCCTCCCGCGCCACGGTTACAACTCTACCTCGATCTCGCCAGCGCCGTGTCTGTTATCTCTTATTCGTTCCCCTCAACTGGATGGATGACAGCAATTTTCGTGATAGGTCGTGAATATTCACCCGTGGCTGTACGGACCTTTACATTTCGGATTCTTCCATCTGCACCTGGGTAAACTTCTGTGACATGAGCTATCTTCCATTTCCCACGTATGGCATTCTGGTCAGCAACCACAACGATATCATCTACCTGAACATTTCTACATTTAGTATGCCACTTCCGTCGGGGAATCATGGATGGAAAAACATCTTGATACCATCTTTTCCAAAATTGTCTACGATCCGCTGACAAAATTCATATCGATGGCGTGGATTTTTTGTTTCTCTGAAAGGGCCTTGGGGTGTGTTAGTCGATGCTCGGCCAAGCAGGATATCATTCGGGCAGAGATATGTGCTGTCTGCAGGATCATTAGGAATACGACCAATTGGGCGTTGGTTCAGTAAGTTTGCCGCTTGGAATAATACCGTTTGACACTCCAAAGGAGCGAGAACTTGATCTCCGATCGATTTCTTGAGCGCTGCTTTGGTCACTCGGATAAGCGACTCTGCACATCCGTTGTGATGAGCGGCAGTTGGTGTAACAAATTTCCATTCCATACCCTTCTCGTGTAGGAAATCTTTCAGTTCTGTGGTATCTCTTCCCTCAATGTCTTTCCGTAACTCGGCTTCAGCACCTACTAGTTGACTTCCTCGGTCACTCCACAGACAGCGTGGATAGCCCCGGATGCAGAAGAATCTTCTCAGTACGGGTAAAATACCAGGAGTCGAGTAATCCGTTGCAACGTCAATGTAAACAGCTCTGACGTTCAGACATGTAAACAAGACACCCCAATATTTGTCGGCCTTGTTTCGGCCAACTTTGACTTTGATAGGACCAAACAGGTCGACAGCTGTATAAAAGAACGGTGGTGTGAATGGTGCAAGTCGATATGGTGGGAGGTTTGCCATCATTTGTATTTCGTTTTTCTGTGCCCTCTGCCGACAAAAGACGCACTTGAATTTCACACTCTTTGCAATGTGGTGTACCCGACGATCCAGAATCTTTTCCGTGTCTTTGCTGCGGTTGCTGCTACGCCGAGATGTCCATACTGGTGTGCTTGTCTTACGATTAGGGTAGATAGCCGGTGACAACGTGGAATAATGGGTGGATGTCGCGTCTCATATGAAACTGGTGCGTTCTCAATTCGGCCTCCGACGCGGATGATACCATCATCATCAATGAATGGTGCCAGATTTCTGAATTCATTCTTCTGAATTAAGGGTTTTATCGCTGACTGTGCATCTTTAACTAGAACCTTTTCTGCTTCCTCCAGTTCAGCGACTGTCAATGCAATCATGGAATCACAGAAAAATATTGTCTTCTAGTATGATTGAGTCTGCAAGCGATTACTGCTGCTTGCAGTTCAAGTTTCGGCATTGTTAATTCGTTCACTGGAGCGACTCGCGACTTTGCCATGATGAACCTAACTGCAAAGGAACCATCCATCAATCTCCACCTTATGTAGGCCACCGCTCCAAATGCCTTTTCTGAAGCATCACTGAAAATTATTAGGATTGGCTTTCCCAACACATCTTCTGGGGTGAAGCATCGTTGAAAGGTAACATCTTTGAGCTTGGACAAGTCGTCAAACCATTTGTACCAGTTATCTTTCACTTGTTGGGGTAGATCTTGATCCCACTCATATCCTCCCTTCCACAGCTCTTGAATACCAATCTTGGCACGAATAATCAAAGGGGCTGCAAATCCAAATACATCGAATATCCCAGAGATTATGCTCAACACCATCCGCTTTGTCAGTTTAATTGGCCTTGTCCACTCTACACCATCAACTTTACAGGCCATAAGAACTTTGGGGTTGTTTACTGATATAGACAACAAATCCAACTCTCGATTCCAGGCCACTCCCAGGACTTTCTCTTCTATAGTGGTTCCTTCAGGAGTGTTTTTTTTCGATCTCACTGGTACTTTGTGCACTACAATGTGGTCCACGGGACGACTTTCTGATAAATCTGCATTAGAAATACATTCTTTGATCTTGAAGTGTCCTGTACTGAGAACGTGATCAATCTCATTCGTACGTTTAACAGCTTCACCAATCGAGGTAACTGAGTCGGCAATGTCATCCATGTATCGACACTCTTTGATGGTTGTTGATTCGTCTGGGTAATTTTCAGCATTCTCTTCAGCTGTGAGATCCATTGCTGTATTTGCCATGGGTGGAGCAGGTTTATCACCGAACGTGAGAACTGTTTTAACATAAATGTCTGGTTCACGGTTTTCAAAACTTCGCCAGAGGAACCGATGGGAATGTGCATCTACAACAGGATCAACAAGAACTTGATGGTACATTTTTGAGACATCCCCCAAGATTGCAACATGATTTTCTCGAAATCTTAAGAGGACTCCAACTAAATCATTGAGGAGATCTGGTCCTTTGGGCATGTACCAGGCCCGTAGCTTAGGGGGGCCTGGGGGGGGCAATGCCCCCTCACTCGGTGCGGCAGTGCCCCCCCCCCCCCACTCCGAAATTTGGTATTAAAAATTGAGATAAAGGACGTGGAAACGAATTGTAATCATGGGACAAATTCTGTAAATTTTGTGGTTAATTTTGTGATTTCTTAAAAATTTTGTTAGGTTTCGGAAAAATTTTGTATGTCCGGAAAAAATTGGTATGTCCGGAAAAAATTTTTGACCCTTAAAATGGTACACTGACCGAAATTTTTTTGGCGACGGGGGGGGGTCGCCAAAATAAATTCGGGAAAAACATTTTTCTCATCTCAAACCCTCTGTTACATTCTTTCTGCAGTGCCGTGCCCCAGAAGTTGAGAGCCAGCCACGGGCTTGGCATGTATTCATTGAGAACATGACCATGGTATTTCGCGGCAGCATTAAAGACAACGCGACAAGGAGTGGACTTCTTTTCTGGTTTGATAACGGCGTGATGGCTGACGTAATGCACTGGACCATTATGTTGTTCTATGTCCCTTCGCGTGAGCTTCTTTGCGTGGCCATGTTTTTCCATTTCCAATATTTGATCATCATACATTTTTGCATTTCCCTTGTTCTTTAGGACCCGCTTTTCAATACTTTCCAATTTAGCCAAAGCCTGTCTATGGTTGTCCGGAAGTTCATTTGGATCCTTTGCCCATGGTATAGGGATCATCCATTGTTGTCCGACCTTTACAGCACTGTCGCGAATAATCTTCGCCTCTTCCTTCTCGATAGAGCTAAGCAGTTTCTCCCCTGGTGTTCTCTTGGTGTAGCAAGGGTTCACTTCTATCCCCATTTGCTCAGTGGACCAGGAAGAAGTTAGATCAACTGGGTCGTTAAGTCGAACAAGATGGATGCGGTTTACTGAACATAAACCATCGGGACCGGCCCTAGAGGGGATTGCCGCACAGCAAAATTTCCATTGACTAGCGTGTTGCCACCGTGAAGTCGAGCATGGTCGATGCCGATGAGGATTCTACAGCTCCAGAACCCCGGTGAAGTCGCTTGGCGTCAATCTTGAACAACTTTGCATACTTCTCAATACGAACCGCCTTGACGTTTTCACTTATCAGAGGGATAGCTACGGCTTTCAACACGAATTTCGGGCCACCATCAAGGGAACGAATCTGGAGAGTGTAGATCTTAGTTTGCAGCAACTCTTCGGTCCCCCCAACTTTACTTATACGGACGCCAATGCTCTCACCATGCAATCCTAGGTTTTGGGCAAATTGTTCTCTGATTAAAGTTAATTGAGATCCTCCATCAAACAGGATATTTGCTTTAGCTTTCTTTTTAGATATAGAATTTATTGCACTGACTTCTAAGGTTGGGAGCAGGCTTTTTCCTCCCGCAATGACAGATACATTGTTATTGGACATTCGCTCAAATGGCGCTCCATGGAGCAAGGGGTGATGACTGAACTTGCATGCTTCACCGTCTCTTAACAACGTGCACCTTTTCTTTCTTCTACATGGGTTGCGATGAATTTTTAAACAAAAGTAACATGCATGAGCTTTCCTCACCTCTGTGAGACGAACAGTAGGGGTCATACTCAGAAACCGTTGGCATGTGTCCAACTGGTGGGGCAGTTTGCATAACCAACAATGCTGAAACGTTGGTTGTGGTGGTTCTGATTGGTTGCCCTCACCTAATACTTCACCTGGATTCTCAGTCCTTGAATCGAGTTTGTCCGTGCTGGTACCCGTGCTGGAATCCTTCTCACCTTTCAATGTGATGGTATTTACTGAGCCTTTGTTGTCAGCGCTTCGAGAAATTGTTCTCTGGGAACGAATATCGGCTCCAGCAATCTTTCTCTTTCGTACTTCCTTCTCCATCCATTTTAGAAAGTTTTCAATTTTTGGAGTTACCCCCTTTTCTTCTTGGTAGTCTGCCCACTTTAGACGGTCATTCCTTGATAATTTTTTCTCCATGGCACTCAGTGTTGTTGTATTATCCAAATCTCCGGGTCGATTAAGTTTTGTCAGCATGCTGAATATCTTCTCAATTAAAGCATGATACTGAACAAAGTGTGCATGGTCAAATTCATCCACTGGTTTTACTTTCTCCAAGTCAGACAGCAGGACATCAGAAACAATTCTCGGGTCGCCATACTCTCGGTCCAATTTTTCCTATGCAGCATCGTAGTCCTCCTTGCATTTTATCAGGTCGCACTGCTTTTGTCCAGGCAGCTACGAAGAACATAAAGGGCTTCCTGAGTTGTGTATTGCTTTTCCACCAAAAATTTGAAATCTCTACGAAAATCCAGATAATTTCGAACATTTTCATCAAATTTTGGAAGCGGTGCTCTCTCTGTTCTCAATTTCATGGAAGTTGGATTGGGTGAGGGTGCAGCATAAGTGGGAAAATTAGTTGCGGCAGCTTGGTTGTCAGGTGATAATTCCAATGTAACAGTGGGTTCTGCCTCCCCTGGTGGTACAGATTCTGCAGTCTCAATGCGCCTGATCCAGATGGTATATATTTGTGTTGTTTGGGTCCACATCGACATCCTGAGAGCTGGCTGGATTTTCCACTTTATCGGTTGTAATATTGTTCTTCGGAGCCATGGTTATTTTATAATCATTTATCATCATACAAATAGCATCATATTCTTTTGACACATCTTCCATCCATTCTTCTTCCTGTTCATAATCTTTTTCTTCTACAAGCATTGCAAATTCTTCATGCTTAGATAGTACTCTCTCATAGGCTGTTTCAAATATGCCACCTGCTTTGACAACTTCCGGTTCGGGCCGTCCTTGTTCGATTAGCCGTTGGATGGATTTAGCACTACGGGTAAATGATGATTTAGCAATAGTTCTTGCCTTTTTTGCTTCATTCATTATTACAAATAAACCAATGACGATGAATATATATTTAGGCTTGACAATTGTTACCATATGTTCCTCTACAGACTGAAATCTTAATAAATAATAAAATTCTCCTGGATTTGAATGGTGAAATAACCTGTAGCGTTTAGGAAAATTTTGTTTATTCTCTTGTATGGATATTTGCCGATTCGTATGAAAGTTAAACTTTTTTCAAATCCTATTAAAGAGATATCAATTACATATTACGCATAATAATATAGTTATCAATATAAACAAATACCAGTGTGTATAAGATATACTCCGTTCCAATATAAACTTACAAGTTGCACAATCCTTAATAATAATAACCCAATTGTCCCGCAACCATTCACCGTTACTTTAAACTATAAATAATGTAATATTTCCAACGTATTTTGTCCTTATATTTGCCCTGATTTCGTTTTACAACATATCAACAACTCGTGGTGTTTTCCGCTTAATTCACATCGTTCAAAATCCGATTTGGTTTCCAGTCCTACTAAACTATAACGCAACGTTTCAATTACAATATATCAATGCAATCATAAGAATTGCATTAGTACTTTTAAAACTCGTCTTTCTCTGTAGGATGACAGTTATCCACAATGTAAGGAAATTCTATTACTGGGAATTCATTCTACTTCTGTTACTGTTACTACCGTTTCTGTTTGGCATTCCAATGTTAATACACCGTGGTTTACATGGCGAGTATGGCTTCGATGTTCATGGCTTCAGTATCCTTACTATTGGTATAATTCCTTTTATTTGCGTCTTTCTATTGAGAGGCAATCAGTTTAGACTCCCTGTATCGGTTTTATGTATTTTAGCAACAGTTCTGGCAACCGGGATGGTTTTATATTATCTTTCGAGTAATGGTCTCTTCTCTTGTGCGCGCAAAATTGAAGCAATTTGCATTATTTGCGTCAACTTCAAATTTGCATTCCTGGTGGATGACTTTGGGTGACTTGTTGGCAATCCAACGCGGCCACTCTATGCCGATGGTCTGGGAATACGATATTGACATCTGCATAACTCCTGAGGAGTTCTCGCGTTTCGAGAAAGCTCTCGCGTCTCGCGTGGGATATTAGACAGATTTAGATCGAGGACGCGGACACAGAGTAAGGATATACAGAGGCGGAACTCGAGGCAAATCATGTCCCCACTTTTTTAATGCGCATGCGCGACCCTCTGGCAAGTGTCATGCACATTTTTTATCAGGAAATAGATAGGAAATTTTAAGCGCAGTAACCAATCAAGCTTCATTTTCTGCATTTTTAACGGCGAAAATGAGAACAGACACCCGAAGGAGTGAGAATTTCTGGCAATCTGAAGATTCGATTCTGTAGACCTGAACTCCAGCTGGAACTTGGCAACTTTATATGTGAGTTTTTTTTCTCTAGCTCATATATATCAAATTATCAATATATTTTTGTGAAGTGCAATGTTGTATCAAAGGGTTGTCGTTAATTTAAACATTGCATAAACAGCATTCAGATACGAAAATGAACATCAACATTCAACATTCAACATGGACTGATGGAGTCATGGACATGGAGCCACAGTACTCTAAAGTACTCGTATAGACTTTATTTAACTTATATGTTAACCCAATGGTGGGGGATTGGTCAAATTATACTTTATAGTGATTCCCCTAGATTAGTGCATTGGCTATTGACAGTGTAGTGACAACCTTTTTTTGGCTCTCAAAGATCAATTTCTCAGACATGCCAAGTCACTGCATGTACATGTTTAATAAAAATCTAATCTGTTTATTTTTATTTTATTTTGCTTTTCTAGATTGCCAATCATTCTTGTTGAACCACATTATTCATTACAATGAATCAGATGCAGAATCTTACAACCATGTTAATTTGTTCACCTGATTGGGGAAAACCAGAGACTATTTGATCTTATATTGGAATGCCTACCAATTTTACATAGCCTCAGGCAATGTTTATATAATCAATCTTGAGTAATAGAGATGCTGTGCCCCCTGAGGGAGTGATCCTACTACCCGGATCATCCCACTAGGCAAGACAAGTTCAAAACTTTCCATGCAAACACGGCCTGCATGGCAGTTGCTATAATAGGATATGAATATAATTTTGCCTTGCCAGGGTGGCTCGGATTTCCCTAGTACCCGGAGACCATATAAACAGGCCTTCAGATTACTGTAATAGTCTGTAATAGTTTAATTGAGGTTCAAAAAAAGCAGCCCCCCCCCCCAATGCAACTAAAAGTGGTAGGCCTGCTTCCCAAATCCAGCCCCCTTGGAAGATGTACTGTAAAGCTAGACTTTTACTTGTTAAACCATTGAGTCGTGCCCTACTTTATTATTTTACTCTGTCTAACACCAAATGATCCAGTTAACCCATTGAGTTGCATTGTGCCCTGATGCACCCTACTTTATTATTTTACTCTTTTACTTGTCAAGGGGTGAGCACACTTTAACAGGGAAAGGATTAATTGGAAGTACTTTCTCTTTCAATGGGAAACTCTTTATCAATAAAAGGAACAATGCAATTATTCATAGTATTTAACTTTTCGTATAAAGCAAAGACTGTAGGAGGAAACATGGATCGTTGGCTACTTTTTTTATTTAGTATTAATTTCCATGACAGCATGTGGGGTCAACTATAAAGGAAACAGTTATTGCCAATTTTGGAATAAAAAATTTAGAATATAGCAATATTCATTGACATTGAACACATATTTATTTAGTTTTTGAATAATTTAAGTTCTTAAAAGTATATAAATGTGAAATAAAATAAACAACATTTATTAAAATGAACTTTGTATTTTTAAACCACAATTACACTGTCATATTTACATTTCACTGTAGTATTTACATTTCAAGACCTTAACCAACATCATTCCTTGCCTCGACCAAGATCCTCTGGAGAACTTCTTTGGCCTCATTAGGCAGCAGGGGCGGGGGGGATTGTGACAACCCATTAGTCCCATCCAGTTCACCAGAGCATTTTGCAAATTATTTGTAGATAATATTTTGACACCACTTTCAATTGGCAGCTGTGCTGAAGATTCTGATGCCTATTTGATTGATCATTTCACCCTAGCCAATCTGATTTATCTGCAGGAAATGATCAGACAAGTCCATCACTAATCCAAGCAGTTGAAGATACCGACTACAAAACAAATGAAATTGAACAAAACTTAAATAGTCTGCATGAACTTATGTGTCAGGCTATTTATTAAGGAAGTGCCTTATCCAACATAGCTGTCCAATATGCCATCATAATTTTGTGAGAAAGGATGTCAATGACAGTAGTCTCTGCTATTCTGCATGTG
>CACRXK020004296.1:0-32331 GCA_902702795.2 Paramuricea clavata | reverse complement strand
AAGAGTTTGATATGCACGCAAAACAATTACGTAAAACTAAATGAAAAGTCATATTGACGCAATAGACCTTATGGATAATGACGTCACAAGGCTTGATGCCCGCGAGGAATGCCGGTCTTAATAGTCATCGCCTGGGAAAATTTCGATAGTTGTTTGTTTAATTTTGTTTATAATTTACTTTTCCCGGGCGATGACTACCAAGACCAGCATTCCCCGCGGGCATCAAGCCTTGTGACGTCATTATGCATAAGGTATATTGCAGTCGATGCTATCCTGTGTTCAGTATTCTCTCACAGACGGTCCAGAACAAACAGAAGTTTGCTGATGTCTGCGCGGTTTTTTACCTCGTCAGATAACTTTAATGTTATGACAAATTGAAAAAGGTTTCTACATAATTTGAAAACAACTTTCTCTAGTTTCATACGGTCAAAAAAATATTTACATGCCGATTTTTCGTACTGAATTGCGTAATATTCCGCATAGGAGCCTAGGGCATGCCTACAAGACAGGCTTCAATTTCCACCATCTTGGCCTCATAAACAAAGCCAAAGTTATCGTTCCACGTTCCATAGACTACGTGCCGGTTGTACAAAAGGCGTTTAACTTAAACGGTTGTCTATTTTGTATACTTGTCGGCTTTCCAAAGTCATATTGTTTATTTTCATAACTAAAAGTGGTACAAGACCAAGTCAGTTAAAAGTGAGTTTTTCATGTTCATTGGATTTAAAAAGATAACTGCTCGACAGGGTTGTGCATTTCTATTACTATCTCATGCGAGTTAAACGGTGGATAGAGAGTTAAACGCCTTTCGTATATCCGGCCCCAGATATAAATAAAAATAAATACAAAGCTGAATCTAAATAACGTAAACCAGAAAAACTTAGTCAAAGTTGTTATTTTACGCTGTACTCTTGTAGTGTACATTAAATATTACATTGTACATTTACACATGTTGAGAAACTAAGTACCTTGAAGTTATTCTGACCATACGAAAACCTTTCCACTTGAATTTCCTGATGCAATGATGTTTTTCGACGGATGGAAGACATTCGTTGACGCAATTGTTGTAAAATTTTCATTGAACATCTCCAAGAGAGGGGCTTTTGTCCTTTGCTCGACATGATAGAATTGAATCTAAGAAATATTTATCAGATGCCATATAGGTAACGTAAAGGGCAAAAGTATACGTGCTAATTATCCAGACTTACAGCTAAAACAAGTAAAAGGTAAATTAATTACGATGAACTGAGTTGAAGGTTTACTATACAATCTATGCAGGGGCGCCGGAAGAACAATTGGGCGAGGGGCATATATATATATATATATATATACATATATATATATATATATATATATATATATATATATATATATATATATATATATATATATATATATATATATATATATATATGTATATATGCATATATATGCCTATATATATATATATATATATATATATATATATATATATATATATATATATATATATATATATATATATATATATATATATATATATATATATATATATATATATATATATATATATATATATATATAATATTATATAATAATAATAATAGTCTTTATTAATCAATACTCGAAACACACGTCCGAGTTTACATGGAATTATAAGAATATAGTCTATTTTACATTAATTATTTACATCAATAATTTAACAAAACTAGTAAAATTCTACAATATTGTTAAAAGTTATTAAAATGTATCATACACTAGATAAAAATGAAAAGACATCTATTTACAAAAGATTTTTTAAATCTTTCAGTTCTTACTAAGGGCAGATCAAAGTCATGTCCCCTTTGCCTTAAAGTTCGATTTAATTTGTTGGGTAAAAGTTCTCTTAGTGCATTATTTTCATCATCTAATATCCATAATCTCTTGTCTCTCTTATTAATTATTTCTCTAAAATTAGATTTCTCTGTTACATACCCATTACGGTATGCACGATTTATAAACTTATCAATCTGACTAATGTATTTAGTGTAAGATGCTCCTCCCCAAAGTTCAGTTCCGAAAGTGAATAATGACATTATTAAACTCTGAAAGAGAAGTTCTAACTGCTTTGTTGTAAAACTATAATATTTACACACCCGTAAAATGTACATTCTTCCACTCGCTTTTTTTAAGCATCTCTTCGAAGTGTATGTCCCAATTTTCCGGTATTTCCTCAAGGGTAATTCCAAGTATCTTGAGACATGTTTTCCGTTTGATGGACGGAATGCAACTGGGTAGAGGTATAGATGTTCTCCCACGAACAATCATTTCGTATGTTTTATTCATATTCAGCACCATTCGATTTTCATCCGACCATAATTTCATATTTTCTACCTCTTCTGCACCTGTATCATCCTCATCATAGCCCAGGGCTTCTATTGTTATATCATCAGCGAATTTACAGAGTTCATTGATTGGATTGACTGGTTTAATGTCATTTACCATTATTGAAAATAGTATCGGGCCTAGAACAGTCCCCTGAGGCACGCCACGATTAATTTTCAAGAACTCGGTTGTGATGCCATCAACTGTTACTCTCTGTTTGCTATCTTTTAAGAAATCTATCATCCAATTTATGATGTACGTGTTAAAAGGCAATTTCTTAACTTTTCCAAATAGTATGTCGTGTGGAACACTGTCAAAAGCCTTGCTAAAGTCAAATGATAGTACTCTCACATATTTCACACCATTATCCAACCCTTTCAATCACGTATGTTGACATTTAACTAAAGTCATCGTTGAGTTATGTCCCACTTTATATGCGTATTGGTCAGAATCGATTGAGTGCTATATAACATCTGCAATGTCATTTTTGTATATACATCTCTCAAATAACCTCATTATGATGTCTGTTAGTGAAATAGGTCTCAGTTCAGAACTTGAGTTGATAACATTTTCTTTTGGTATTGGAACTATATTCGCTCTCTTCCATATTTCAGGGACTTTTCCAACTTTCAGAGATACGTTAAATATTTTTGTTATAGCTGGAGCTAATTCAGCTGCGAATGTCTTCCAGAACCAATGTGGTAGATCGTCCGGGCCAGATGATGAACGCTTCTGTTTTCTTAGGAAGTTATAGACAATATCGATAGAAAGAAACGAAATTCTAGTTCCCTCTGGCATTTCTAGTAACTGAGGGGCTGAATAATTAGGGTCAGTGTTAATAGTTTGAAAGTAGGCATTTATAACATTCGGATCAATCAGAGAGCTAACAGGTGCAGAATTTTTCTCTTTCCTGCCAGTAATGTTATTAACATTATTCCACCATTTCTTTGTTCCAGTTTTATGATTTTGGTTCTCATTTTGAACAGCATTACGTTGATTGGCGCAAATTAGTGTGTTAATTTGATTTTGTGGACGAAAAGTAGATTCTTCGTCACCTACGCCTATAGCTTTCTTCCTTTTTTTTCAACAAATACTTTACGAGAGGGGACATAAATGGTGGATCGCGTGACGAGGTTCGGACTTTAATCAGTGGAAAATTGTTCTCAAATCTCGGCCAGATACATTCATAAAGTTGTTTAACCATTCCATCAGGGGCTTGGTCATATATTGTTATCTTGGACCAATCCACATTCTCTAGTTCTCTTAGCATGTTTAATTTTCTATGTTCTCTCACATCCCTAAAGAATGAATTTGTTCTTTTTGCTTTTATAATGTTTCTCGAGTATGCAATAATCATATTTTGATCAGTTCTTACCAAACTTTTCTTAACTTTTATTTCTTTCCAGTAGTGAGGAACATTTGTGACAAAACATCTAAGATATTGTTACCTCTTGTAGATGATCTAACCAACTGTGCAAAAGATAATTGATTAAGTAGGTCGCGAATATTCACTCTGTTTATATCTCCAGTAATAATTATCTTCGTATTAAGGTTTTCCGATAACTGCTCGCATGAGTCCATTAGGAATTCTATTAAATCGTCTGCATTATAATTGTGGTCGGGAGGATGGTATACAGCTGCAACATTAAAACTGGAGTTTTCATGCAGTTGTAATTTTTACCCATAAGCATTCAAATTTCAAACGGGTTACCCATAAGCATTCAAAGGATTGCCACTTGACCACCACGCGGGCATCGATTTTGCCAACTGGGAAAACAATTTACCGACTATATTTGGCGAATAGGGGTGTCCCCCCCCCCCCCACACACACATAGCCTCTATAGAGGCAAAATGTGAATCCGGGATATAAAAAGAAACGAAACTAAAATTGAGTTGAGTAAAACGCCTGAAAAGTGCAACTTCTACCCAAAATTTAGGAAAATAAGTAGAGAAGGAAAACCAATTAGCGAGAAGCGGTACATGCATTGGAAACATCGGGAAAGAAGAAAAAAATGTCAGGGAAAGTTGACATCCTTTCCGTAAAAAAATTAATTGCCGTGCCGAATATATACTTATCATGTTATTGTGGATAAGGAGGACTTTCTTCTAGGGGTGGAAGGCGTTGTTAGGAGGGGATTTTAGGCAGAGCTGCTAGGGGTATATTGATTTAGCAGTAACGCAGTAAGTAATAATCTGTTTTAAAAGGAGCGAGATTTCTTAAATGGCCTAAATAAGTGATTTGCTGAAATTACATACTCTGCGGTTCGCCAACATACTGCCGATTACAAACCCACGACCATTTCGTGGGTCCCATGTAGCCTTAAATGCAGACAACCAACGGTTTGTTTGATTGAAATGCCTAAACATATAAAATTGAAAGGCGGTTATTTTGGTCAGGCATTTGCAACACAATATAGGGTATGGTAATTTATTATAATACCATAAGTGTTTATGACGTTTGCTACGTGCACGCTTGATAGTAACGAAAGGATAATATTTTGGGTGAAAGGTTTGCATTAATGTATTTCTAGTCGACATATATATTCGCGTTTTGACAGTTTTCTCATATACAAGGTGTATAAAAAAACTGAACAGATTTGAAATTGCTCTCAATTTCGCAAAACGGCTATTAGTATCCAGTTTTTGATATATATAGTTTTTTTTCCACCCATTAACTCAAAATACGATTAAAGCTTTTGAATCTCGTGCGCAAGCCATTTTTAGTTTGTTGGAAAAAACATACCCCCCTGGTTTACAAAATTTGAGTTCGAGAAATGTTTTTCATTATTCTACATTATAAGTACCCAAAGAAACTATATATATATATATATATATACCGGGTGTCCCAAAAAAAAGTACTCCTGTTTGATTCGTAATAACTTCTAAACAAGTAAAGCTTTTAAAGAGAAATAACTTGCATTAAATAGAGGAAGGACGAACTTAGATTTTGATATATTACAGTTGTATTTTACTTAAAAATTCACGGAGATATTAATGTTCAAAGTCTGGAGCATATTTTGGGATGTGTCTAAAATTAGCGAAAATCGGCATATCAAATATTAACTCCAGCGTTTGTTTGCTTAATGACATATCAGGCTAACTTGTATTTCAGCGAATTATCGTTAGGGTTTGTCTAGGTATATGGCGTATATTTAAACATCTTACATGTAAGTCTTAGCTCATTGTTTCCTGAAATATGAGCGTTCGAAATTATGCAAGTATTTAATATTAGGTCTTTACAAACTTAAAAGTACATGAAAGACTGACCATGGAAGGCAGGCGCTTAAATTTTTCTTAAATAGCCTAATTTTTTTATGTTTTTAATGGGTTCAAACAGACTGAGTTGATTATTTCTCGGTTAGAGCAGGATGAATATTATTCTTTATTGAAGAAAATAATATTGCTTTTTGCAAAACACATCACCGTATCAACGCTACTATTTTGTTACGTTTTGTTCCAAAAATGTTGCATGTCTCTGGGGAGTTGCTTAATTGTTATGTCTTATGGAGTTATATGGTTTGATTGTGTTTCATATAATTCTCAGTTTACTCTGAACTTGCCAAGATTGAGAAAATGCAAAAGAGTTTGGGTGTTCTTAACAAGATTTCAGAACGTTGCAGAAGCTAGAAGAGCTCCACAATTCCATTGTGACAGCATGCCCTAATTCAGAACAACGAACGATCCATGACGATCCTTCGCGATGCAGTGGTCTCATGAAATAAGGAAACGTATTCGTGCTAGGAACACACGCGAATTTCGGACGAATAAATCTTGCTTGTATTTTGTAGATATAATAATACTTTCTTTCATAATTAACCATTTGTCAAGTGTCATTTATTTACTGGCAATAGTGCATGTTTCAGTCGGGCAAATCTTGATTAATATTTGATACGCCGTTTTTTGCATATTTCAGACACATCCAGAAATATGCTCCCGATTTTAAAGATTAATATCTCCGTGAATTTTTAAGTGAAATACAACTGTAATATATCAAAATCTAAGTTAGTCCTTCCTCTATTTGATGCAAGTTATTTCTCTTTAAAAGCTTTACTTGTTTAGAAGTTATTACGAATCAAACCGGAGTACTTTTTTTTGGGACACCCGGTATATATATATATATATATATAAATATATACCGTATATATATATATATATATATATATATATATATATATATATATATATATATATATATATATATATATATATATATATATATATATATATATATATATATATATATATATATATATATATATATATATATATATATATATATAAAAGTGGATACTAATAGCTATTTTTCGAAAATGAGAGCAATTTCAAATCTGTTCAGTTTTTTTTATACACCCTGTATAGCTAATGCACAGCTGATCGTTGCAATGCTGCAATGTAAAGTAATATGTAATGCAATGTAATTCAATGTATATAATGATAAAAAATATAATTACCTGAAATTTCGCTTCACCTCCAGCTTTGACGAAGATGTTTGTTCCAGTACTCTATGTTGAAATTGAAATAAACTGTGTCACTTTTGACACGAATAAACTCAATTCCTCCTTGTGTATGTGTATATATGACATATTACACATGAACTGCATGATAGCGCATATATATATATATATATATATATATATATATATATATATATATATATATATATATATTCGTTTTCTGACGAAGGGGCTGTGCCCCGAAACGTATCTTTATCTTTACAACATGTATTTATTCATTTGAAGTTTAATAAAATTTATTTTCTATTTGAAGCTTTATATATATATATATATATATATATATATATATATATATATATATATATATATATATATATATATATATATATATATATATATATATATATATATATATATATATATATATATATATATATATTAATTAAAGTTTTCCGGATTGAAATATACTTTTATTGAGCTTTCGACTCGGTTACTTCGAGTCTTTTTCAGAATTCTGAATTCAGAATTAATTATAATATCTTTAAGCATATATATATATATATATATATATATATATATATATATATATATATATATATATATATATATATATATATATATATATATATATATATATAAATTAAGGTACAACAAATCAACAAAATTTACTAGGCATCTTTATTACTAAATAGTTTCGTACCACAGTATGTGGCACTCTTCAGATAAATTGACCTAATTGACCTAATTGTCTACAGATAAATTGACCTAATTGTCATTAGGTCAATTTATCTGAAGAGTGCCACATACTGTGGTACGAAACTATTTAGTAATAAAGATGCCTAGTGGATTTTGTTGATTTGTTGTACCTTAATTTATATATATATATATATATATATATATATATATATATATATATATATATATATATATATATATATATATATATATATATATATATATATATATATATATATATGATACCGCCTGATGATTCTTTACTAATGAAACAGACTGTTGCGGAATATATATATATATATATATATATATATATATATATATATATATATATATATATATATATATATATATATATATATATATATATATATATATATATATATATATATATATATATATATATATACATATATATATAAAACGACGTATGTATGACACAAGAAAACGACGTATGTATGATACAAGAACGTGAACGTGTTCAAAATGTTCTACAGGGTGTATAAAAAAAACTGAACAGATTTAAAATTGCTCTCAATTTTGCAAAACAGCTATTTGTATCCGTTTTTTTATATATATAGCCTCTTTGGGTACTTATAATGTAGAATAATGAGAAAAATTTCTCGAACTCAAATTTTGTGAACCAGGGGGGTGTGTCTTTTCCAACAAACTAAAAATGGCTCGCGCACAAAATTTAAAAGCTGCAATCATAATTTGAGTTAACAGATGGAAAATTTGTCGGGATTTTAATTACTGTACAAAATTTCAGACAATTTGGTTTAGTTTAAGCTCCTTAACTATTCACGCAAAGTTACAATTTTCCCGAAAAATCAGCTATTTGCATGCTTAATTAATGCATTTGCCTAATTTGCATATGTCAGCAATATGCAAATTAGGTAAAGGCATTAATTAAGCATGCGAAAGGCTAACTTTTTAGAACAAAATGAATAGTTAAAGGGCTTAAACTAAACCAAATTGTCTGAAATTTTGTACAGTAATTAAAAACCCGACAAATGTTCAATCTATTAACTCAAAATATGATTACAGCTTTTAAATTTTGTGCGCGAGCCATTTTTAATTTGTTGGAAAAGACACACCCCCCTGGTTCACAAAATTTGAGTTCGAGAAATTTTTTTCATTATTTTACATTATAAGTACCCAAAGAAGCTATATATATAAAAACCCAGATACAAATAGGTGTTTTTCGAAATTGAGAGCAATTTCAAATCTCTTCAGTTTTTTTTTATACACCCTGTATATACACATTTAAAACGTTCAGTTGAAAATGACGTTTATGGCAAGTCCAACGTGTTCAAAATGGCCTATAAAAATTCACCAAAGTATGCAAATATTTAAAATAGTGAGGCAGCCCTCGGTATGAAAGAAGATCTATATGTCTTTCAGTTCCAGAAAATATTGATACTTTTCTCTTGTTTGACCTGAGATGGTGGTTGTGGCTTATGTGTTTCGGGATTAGGTCTGAGCAAGGTTGTGTGTCCTCATCCATGATACGTGTGAATTCTTGGAGGGTAATGTTATTTCTCCTTTGGGACAAGGATGGTAGATAATCGCTGGGTAAGCCTAGGATTTTCAAACTTCTTCTCGGAATGATAATTCTCTTGTGTTGGTGCAATGTACTCAGGTGAATAAGATGCTTGTGATGTTACTCTGAGTGTATATCCACACTGGGCAGGCTTGAAAAATATACCTGGCCACGGTGGGAATCGAACCTACGACCTTTGCTACTAGCCCAATGCTCTGCCAACTGAGCTACGCGGTCAGGTGGGTTCGAGTATGTGATATTTCGGAACTGAGTCTAGTTCCTTCGATATCTATGTAATCTAGTAATCACGATAATTCTCTTGTGTTGGTGCAATGTGATGAATAAGATGCTTGTGATGCAGTTGGCAGGGCATTAGACTAGTATTCCAAAGGTCGTAGGTTCGATTCCCACCGTGGCCAGGTATATTTTTCAAGCCTGCCCGGTGTGGATATACACTCAGAGTAACATCACAAGCTTCTTCTCGGAATGCTTTCAATTTCAGCCTCGAGATAGCTAGGAAGACCGCCGCAAATTGGAGTACGTCCAATACTCAAGTAGGGGTCTGATCTTAGCTTTGTAGCAGGTAATACCAACTTCATCCGGGAGATATGCCCGACGACATTCTCTGAGAAAGAAAAGTCTCTTGTTCGTCTATTGTTATATACTAAGTGTCAAAGTTCATTGTTTTCTTGCATCTCATTCAGACTCATTGCATGATGAGAACGTATCACGTCTCCTGGTCCTGGCAACAGCTCTGAGCGGTACATATGACTTAAGTTTCCCGTTTCGGTTTTCTTTACACTTGGTATTTCATAAAATACTTATATCAGCTTCGCTTCGAGAAACATAAGTGGTAATCTGGAGTCCACAGAACATACAGCTTAGGCAAAACTGATATTGCATGCATGTTATCCAGCGTAAATAAAGTAGGTTCAACGGTTTTAGTTAAACTTACTTGACTGTATCATCCCAGGATGTTGACAAAACATATTTCCCATCCAAAGGAGAGAAGTACGCTGATGTGACCGAACGGTTATGCCCTTGAAACGTGCCCAATTTTGACTTCATACCTTTGATCCGTCGTAAATCCCAGATCGCAACAGTTCTGTTAAAATGATACAATTTTAAATATCTTTCCGGGTGTAAACAATCTAGAAGAGTCGTTAAATTGTAAATAGTAGACACCTTACGATGTATAATAGGACGGCAATGCGACGACGACAAAGTTTGTAGACTATTATTATTGATCGCATCAATTTAATTAATACTGCATGTTTGGTTAGCTTGAAATAGTGTCTTATATTGTTGAGAAAGTTCTACCCTGGCACTGAGCTAATTTGCAGAGTATCACTTCTCGCGTCTGGAAATGCACGCATATCATCCAAGACAGAAAAGTCTGTATAGTTCCCCCCGTTGTAAACATACAGACCGTGCATGGATATAGCGTCTCAAACTCCCGTGGGATATTTATTATTTTTTTTTCCCCTTAAATAATAAATACTATGAATCTCATTGTATGAATGGCCGTCGTCGTCACGCTGCCGTCCTACATCGTAAGGTGTCTATAATAATTTGGAATAAAAACCCACTTTTTTAATCAGTTAAGGACAAGCTAGCTGTAACTAATTTCCAAACTTATGGCCGCCGCTTCAAACTATAAAACAGCTATAGTTCATAATTACAAAAGTAAAGATATAGCCATCATGCTGGATTGAACAGATGTATTGCTTGTGACCATAGATATCTTATATAGACTAGATAGTGCATCTCTTTTTTTTAAATTAAAGCCAAGAATATTCCAGCGGTTACCCCCATTTGAATAGATGGCGGCCATGTTGGTGTTTCCCACTCGCTAATAAACGCTTAAAAAACAACAATAACTTTCATCATTTGAATAGTTTAAAATGTATTTGGAATAGGTTTACGGTATTTATGGTCCGTGTTTAAGAAATAGAAAACATACGAATCTTCTCATTTCACGGGAATGTCCTGAGTCTGCAATCACGGCTTCAATTTTTGAATTGTAGAATAATTAGATACACTATCATGATACTATCTAGTGTATATAAGATATCTATGCTTGTGACACCTTAACTATAAAATAGTTAATCAAGTTTATTTAATATACTGACGCGTCTGCCGAGGATGTACAGAAGAGGTATTCATTCGCAGGGTGACAGTCAATACATTTTATCGCTTTCGTATGACACAAGTGGGAAGTATTCTTGCTTCTACATTCGACATAAAAAGAAAAAATACAATTAATATTCAATGTAAGATGGTTGGACAGTATTTTAGCTTTTCAACAAAGTGGAAATTAAGGTGACACGCAATACATGATCCATTTGGAGTTGTTGTTCGAAGGCCATAAAGCACTATTCACAGCAGTAGCATAGGAAAATATTTACAGTTATAGGATGGCTGAAAACAAGGGATCATGTTCACTCGAAAAAATTAAAAGATCGAGGCTTGCAAATGCCATTTCCTACACTTTTTTGCATTTCAGAGTGCCATTTCCTACACTTTTTGGCATTTCAGAGTGAAGTCCATACGCGTGTCGACATAGCAACGAACTATATGTGTTACCAAAACTAGCATAATTTGAAAGAAGACATGAACGTCCCGATTAGATATATGTATATATTAGATATATATAAACCTAAAAATACGGCTTCTTAGGAGAACCAATTTTGGAGAGCCAACCACCTATATAGTTAATATTATAGACGAAAACGTTACTCAATTCTGATTGGGTATTAGAGCAGTGTAATTATTTTTTAACAATTACTGCAGTGCAAATATTAACAAGACAAGAACGAGCCTCGAAACGAGGCAGTAAAAATCAACATGGCGACAGATGTATGTAGGCCGTGGATATTCATCCGACACCCAAACTCGTCATCTGATGGATTCATATCTGAACTCAAAACCAGCTTTTGCTGTTGAGGTTAGTGTAATCAAATAAAGTTTTTACTTACTTACTCATCCGACATTCGCAAAGCGCATACGCAAACAGAAATATATTTGTTTTGTTAAGCCGAGATGGAAAAGTTATTTTTCCGTACCCGTTTAACAAAACGCTATTTATCCGACGAATGTCTCGGCAATCTTGATACTTTATACCGAAGAATTCACATAATTGTCTTGCCCAATTCGACTTACTTCGACTCCCTTGTATCCAAAACTGTCATATGGCCGTCAGTAAATGCCAACAGAAATGTCTCACGTGAATTATATGGATATGAGAAACTATTAATGCCACGATCATTGGATGCATAAATCTGTAAAAATAAACCGTTTGTTATATATGAACAAATAACATCCGATTTTTTTGACAAATATTCACTCTTTTTAAAAAACAATCGGAGTTGTCATGGCTGAAGTAAATTATCATTACATTTCCTCTTTTGAAACGTTTTGACATGTCGAAAACAAATCATTCTATGAAAGAAATAATAGGGGTCATGACCTTATTTTTGAATCAGTTTAAACCCCAAATGTATCCGCCACATTGAAACATTGTTGGAAAAACAAGCAGTTAGGAGTAATTATTAAAAAAATCCTTAATTGATGTTTTACACTAACCAGCTATAATTTATCTTTAAAACGAAAACGCTGATGCTTGTTTAATGAAGCCCCAATCAAACGAGGATGAGAGTTGATGGGAGTTGGCAAGCGAGAGTTTCCAGGGGAGCGTAACCGGCAAGAGTTGCATGAGAGTTAACTGAATACTACTTATTAAACGAGCAAAAACTCTCCTCAAGTATCATCAAAATTTGAACCAGTTCAAAGAATGCATGCATGAGAGTCGATGTGAATTAAAGGTCAAATGAGAGCGAGAAATTTGGAACTCGTATTTTCGTTTGACCAGGGCTTTTTACCTCATCAAAAACACAAGTGTTGAAATCTGCACGTTTGAATGTTCCATCAGCACCACAGGACATTAAGTCGTTTCTCGTTGGGTGAAAACACATCGCTCTCACTGGGTAAATGTGCGGACGATATATGAATATTTTACTGTTCGTACTCGTCGCGTCCTAGAATATGAAACAGACAATGTTAAAACTGGTCTTGTAATTGAACTTTCCTGACACACCAAAACAAAAGACATTTTGACAGTTGAAAACTTGACGTATTAAGTTGTTGTGTCATTGAAACGAGTAATTTACGGAGGTATAACCATGAATTTGCCTCTGTCAATGTTTTCATGTGCATAGTATTAGCAAGTAATAGTACAGATAGATAGACAGAAAACTTTATTCATACAGGCCGACTTCGTCAACCGAAGCTGCATGATTTCCACGAGGGGCGTACGCAAAAAATAAAACTAGGGATCCAAGGATAGTGTAAAGTTTCATTAGAGAGTTTAAGCTTCGCGTTATACGTCAATTAAACGGCAAACGCCAGGCAAAGAAAAATTTTACGATATTGGGCAATAAAGAGTAAATTAGCTTGCTGTTTTAAAACTGAAATACATAATTATTCTTTCGACACAAGAAAGAAAATATGAAACAAAAACGTTCAACAAAAATTTTGCCTAGAAAATTCAAACCTGCCGTTTGCCGTTCCCGGAAACGTGAAGCCTAAACTCCCTATTAAAAAAACACGGCAAGAACTGTATAAGGACGACGACAACCTAGAATACTCAACAGTAAGAGCAGGTATAGGCAGCAACTGCTAGAGCAGGCACGTTGCTCAAAAATATGTTGATTTGAACAACGTTTTTACGAGATAAACAATTCCTTATCACTCCCTTCGTAACTCGTTTATTAAATGTTGAATTGCAAGACCTCTTATTTGGGCATGACGACTTTCTGTTTTGTAAAATGTAAAGTTGATGGCTTACACTACGAAATAAACAGCATAGGCATTTCATCTCATCTATTGTTTCTAATGCGTTCGGCACATGAGTAGCGTGACGTTTGAAACAAGCCTATCAGAAACGTCGTGCCTCGTGGAACTGATACAATATATTTATTTATTGTGATGCTACACGCGACAACTCGAAACTTAAATTGTTTCACCAACAACCAAATTTTGTATACTCCGGCTAAAACTACATTTGCATTGGGAGCTGTCGCTAAGGGGCGGACCATTAGAAATCCCGGGAGGGGGGGGGGGTGAAAACTCCCAAAAAAAAATTCGTGCAAAGGAAAATGCCTGGAAAAAAAATTCGTGCAGCCATTACGTCAGAGAAAAAAAATTCGTGCAAGCAAACAGCGAAGTACAAATAGTCTTGAAAAAAAAATTCGTGCAGAGGTTAAATGCATTAAAAAAATTCCTGCAGAGACACGAGACTGAAAAAAAAATTCGTGCCGCAAAAATTTTATACCCCCCCTCCTGGGATTTCTAATAGTCCGCCCCATAAAAGCTACTGATATACTAAACTTATTTAAAACTATGACTATTCCCATCATCCTTTTAGGGCCCATATTGCACATTTGTCCATTGCTTCAGTGGTTCTCTTTAATTGAAATAGCTGTATAACTAGTTAATACGACGTTAATTCATTACAAAAAAATAAATCAAAAACACAGAAACGTAAAAACGAGGCGATTCAAATAACGCATTTTATCCCCTATACCTGTTCCCCATTTTATCCCCATATCTGTTCCGCTTCCGCACCTAATTGTGACATGTTTCACAATAACAAATCTCAATGACCTTTGACTTTATATTCCCAAGATCAAGTTGTTTTAATTTCATGAGCCATTTTCAGCTTTTCGTATGTATTCAATAATGTCACTTTAGATGTCAATAGTTTCACAGTTATAGCAGTGTTTAATTTATAGCAGTTTTGACAAGCTTCAACACAGATAGATTCTTGTAAGATCTGTTAGAGATTCTTAATCAATGAGAAATTCTCATTACATTGAATGTTGCATTGACGTGAATGGCATTGTCATTGAACACGAGTTTACCAAAGTTTACACCGTTGTGCACTTGTGCCAGGGCCTTTTTTTAACATACAAGCTGGGGAGGGGGGTATTTGCCCCCCAGTCCCCCCTTGTGCCCCCCCCCCCACGAAATCACATTTTGCCCACCCAGGAAAAGTCCCTTTTTCCTAATTTTATACCAATAAAACAGCGAAGAATAACAAATAAATAAACGGAAAGTAAGTTTTAGGCTTTATCCTTTGTCCTTGTTTAACAAAATCGATCTAAATTGTTATATACGTTTTTCTACCACTAAGTAATGATAAATTATTGTTGATAATTTTTTATTTTTTGATTGCTCAGAATGCAGGAACAAGCATTTCCAGGTTTCAAATTTGAAAAATTTTCTGGAGATTATGCCCCCATACATGTGGCCTTCGGCCATTGGTATCCCCCTCTAATAAGTATAATCCCTCGGGTATATTCGACGGTCCACGATCAAAATCAAGACCATCTCTGTTCGTCGGACTCTATATCTTACCCTCGTTCGTTCCCACCTCGCATATGCGTCCCAAGTTTGGGCTCCACAAACTGTTGACCTCATTAAGCGTACAGAACGCGTTCAACGACGTGCGTCGAAGTACATATTGAACCTACCGTTCTTCTGTGACATCAACTATAACCATCGTCTCTCAACATTAAATCTACTACCTCTGTGTTACTGGCACGAGTACCTAGACATATTGTTCCTTTTCAAATCACACCATGACATTATTAACCTAAGCAGCGACATACTACCACACACTCAAAATTCAAGTCAACGTACCCGATCTACAAACCCTAACTGCCTACAATTTCAGACTTCAGCATGCAAAACATCTACCTATCAAAAATCATATCTAATAAGGACTACTAGAGTCTGGAACACACTGCCAATGGATTTAACTATTAATAGCATGGCAACTTTAAAGGACTTTAAAAATAAGTTATTAATCTATTATAAAACAGCACTAGATAAATGTTATGACGTTGACGATCCACGAACATGGAAATCGGTTTGCTTAAAATGCGACCAAGCTCGCGACCTGACAAGGCCGATAACGTGTTGTTTTTAGATTTAGTTTTCAGAAGTACCTTTTCACATTGGTATCTATGGGGCCTATTCAGGTTTTGCTGAAGGTTTAGGATTGTGAGGGTTTCAAACGTCTTCTGACTCAGTCAGCTTCCAAAAATGGAAGGGGTTCTGCGGGTCGCAATGTGAAAAGTTGCATCTGATAGTTCGTTAGTAATTGATTCTTTCTATGTACGTATATATAGTGTATTTGTCTAACATTTAGGGATCGCAGTAATTGGCGCAAGCTGTTGCGATTGCCCTGCCAGTTTTTTGTGTTAACGTTGTTTAAATCTGGCAAAGTTAATAAATTAAATCATTTTATACAACTGAAGTTCATTATTAAAGAGCTCACAAGACTCTCCCCTTGATGAGTAAAATAGTAGGGATGTTAATTTTAACATGTCAGTAAATTTGGTTTCACTGAAAGTATATCAAAAATCTACCAACCAAAATACTTGTCTATTCCTGTTGTAGAAGTTGCTGAGATTTCATGAGTGTTTCACTAAATCTCAGCTATTTAAGGTGGCTTGACGTTCAGTTTTACTAAACTAACAAGACGTCTGCTCAGGTGTTGACACTGGCCTGAAAATGACGACATACGCGCTATGGTGTAATAGACATGGGAGTGCGGTAGATACCATAGATTTATGGTTTTTAATATTACATTAATTAAAATCTCACCCAGTAAATTTGTAGTTTCATAATGACGTAAGTAATTGTTTAATTAACTGGTTGAGATATCCATTTGAATGTTCTGCCTTGGATGAACTGAAGGTGAAAATGCCAATAAGAATGATAAGAAACAAAATTGGTGTGGATAAACTACAATTTTTGTTAGTAACTGTTGGGTTAAAACATTATTAAAAAATAGTCTATTATTAGACTATGTCAAATATTAATGTCGATAGACAATTGACAAAGAAAATCAATATTTTGACAACAAAAAGCAGAAACTGTTTGAGACTTAGAGTTGCACAAAGGAGGACTGACCGCTTATACCGTCATGCTTCGCATGATATTTACTTCCCAGCTGTGACCAAACAAAAATGGGTGGCAAGAAAATGCGAGATATGCTATGGTGGTTTTATTTATAGACAATATAAGCTATGAAAAATATTTTTATTTTGACATTGTGTATGTACAGTTTTATGAATTATTCATTGAAGTGCATGGTCGCCAGAATAATTACCGCTTTGACTTGAGCATGTGAAAAGCACTAATTTGAATTGCATTTTACTTGCAGTCCAAGTGGGCTTGTCAACGGATTGTATCGTTTTATTCATATTTTAAGATTGGTGAAATTTAAACCACTAAAGAGCCCCTAAGAGCCCACGTTTTTATGTGAAAAAGCATGGTAAATATGCTCAATATTTTAGTGCACACAAGGTGAAAATAAAGTGAAGTCCAAAATGAATTCCCATATAAACCCATTAGCAGGCAATGCTGCCAAATGCACCCTACTTTAGTATTTACTCTAATGCCAGACAATTTTACTTGTCAGTGGTGGAGCACTGGACATTAATGGGTTAACAAACCTATCTGCCAATGCATCTTGTTAACCCCATTAGCAGGCAATACACCCAAATGTGCCCTACTTTACTATTTACTCTGTCAAATGCCAGACAATTTTACTCATCAGTGGTAGAGCATTGGTCGTTAATGGGTTAATAACCTATTCAGTTAAATCCCCAGCAGTTTGATTCTTCTAATATTTTTTCTTTTCTCATTATATTTATATAGCTAATTGAAAGCATCAAAGTTTTGCGACAAGAGTATCAAACTATTGCTAATGCAGAGCTCAAACTTGGATTAGATGTGAACCATTACATGGGAAGGTTTCTCCTAATAATGCTAAGAACAATTCACAAACTTTTAAACTTACTCCTGGACATTTGGAAGACTCATCAGACTCAAAAGTTGAAAGTTCTAAGGGACCGTTAGTTAATTATAACCAGGGGGGCTGGTGTTTATTTTTTTAAGGAGTTTATCAAGGAATGTACCCCCTAAAATTCAATGTTTAAAAAATTGTACCCCCCAAATATATCATGTGAGAAAAATTAACCCGCCCCCCTCGCCTCCCCAACAATTATTTCCTTGCGCGCACAGTTTTACGTTTTTAAAATGTGTTTTATATTAAATATTGCGGGTTTTGGATCGAACTTTATGGATTAAACAATCAAGAGCATCATTTGTTGAATGTTTAAAGTTGTTGAAAGCAATTAAAGTTGTAGAAAAGGTGTTGAAAGTATTTTCGAAAGCAATGAATTATTACCAAATGACCATAGATATCTGCAAATGATGAATAATTACACGAGTTACACTTGCTAGGAAGATGGCGACCATGGGACAGCATTTTTACTGAAGTTACACATCTGTACATATTTAATTAATCTATGGCTGGGGTTGAGATTATATTTTGTATAATTTTCATTTAAAAATATTTTGTTTGATGTTTTGGTATTTTGAATTTTATCAAAATGTTCTGTTTCAATACTGTTTTTTGTGCTAATCTAGAAATTTCTTTATTTTTGCCCAATATTTTCATTGTATAGTATCAAAGTCAAGCAATGTATGAAATTGCTAGAACTGAACACTGTACCCCCAATTTTTCATTGACTTAAAAAATGTACCCCCCACTTTTTTCTGATTTTGAAATTTGTACCCCCCTATTCTGAACACCAGCCCCCATTTGGGCATAATTAATGAACTGTCCCTAAAGGAACGTTATCTCTCACTTGACGATGAGGGGAAAGTCAAATGCTGAATTTACAGAAAGCAGCCAACCCCATTATAGAGCCAGTTATACAGTTGGATCGCATGCCATTTGGATTGTTGGAATATGTAATCCAGTTCTTTACAGCAATAAATATAAATCAGGTACAGTCCATGCAGTTGTTTGATTTGTCATCTGCTACTGGCAGTACTGTATACTCTATGGAAATGATTCAGCTTACACAAATAGTTGTGCTGCATTAGTGTAGCTGAGGTTATTTTGTTTATCAAGAAAGCAAACATATATTTTCTGTCCAATTTCAGTTTCATTTTGCGTAAAACTGTGTTGCCAAACAGTCATGCAATTGAGAATTGTAAGAGAGTTAGCATACAAAAATATACATAATATATATTATTATATGCACAAGGTCAGGATATGAGGTATTCTGCAATCTGATTGGTTCTCTACTAACAGGATATTAGCTCATATCCTGCTAGTAGAGAAAAACAAAATGGCGGCTCAAACTGAATTTCCAACATTTTGCGAACGAGAAAACGGCAAGTTGTTCGCTTTTTATAGCTTTTACAGGATTAAAAACAATAAAAAAACTCCCACAAATTGTTTACAGGTTAGAAAATGAATTTTTAAAATTTAAAATGGTTAAAAATATATATTTTTGAAAAAATAATCGGCCGAAAGAGCGAAGATAAAAACATAAACAAAATAGAAAAATATTGAAAATATCCGAAAAGCAAAGTCTGTGAATTCAGACCTTGTGTATATAATAAAATCACTAAAACCACTCACTCTCGTCGAATATGAGCGATAGCCGATTCGGCGCTACACGCCTCATCTGATATCAGCTCATATTCGACTCGAGTTCGTAGAATAACTGTTAAATATTATAATAATCAGTATATATTGTAGATTGTAATGTATTGCTTTTTTTCAGATTGTTGTACCTAAGACTACCAGTTATGGTACTTTTTGCAGGCCCAATGTGGAGTGGGCAGACTAAGGAGAACCAAGGGTATACTCAGAAGGTATGTTTTCCTTTTATATTTTCTCATTGTTGGCTTCTAAGGGAGTCAGGCAAATTACATCAGATCTACACGAGCTCATACTCAGTGTAGGCTGTGCTGAATAGTTGTTATTCCTGATACATTTTTTCACCCTCCCTCCCCCCACCTGTCAGATATCAGCTTTTTGTCGGCCCAACAACAGGGAAACAAGGGCGCTATTCCTTTGAAATGATATGAAATTACAGCAGCTGACCCATTCTAACAAGAAAATTTAAATTGAGAGAAACAAAAAAAAATTTTAGCGTTACTTTGGATTATTGACAATTTACGTATTTCTTTAGTGTTTTTCGAAGAAAACTGTTGCACTGTTGCCGTCATTGCTTCAACGATCCATGGCATTTTGTTCTCCATCTACAACAAACATTAATGCAAGGTCCCTATTGATACCACTTGGTTATCAATAGGGGTCCTGTATTTTTGTGCTATCCTGCATTCCTGCTTGAATAAAGGCTCTAATATCTATATAAATGTACTGTATGTAAACTCGTAGGAGACAATGATTTTCAATGTAAGTGTTCATTGTTGTATCATTTTAGTTCTTTCCGATGGAACTCCAGTTAGCGAGGAACCTCATGTGTGTATTCCACCATCACTTCTTTGGGAAATCCATGATCTTATCACAATTGATGGCATGACTAGAAAAGAAGCAATATACTTGTTCCAAATGGCTATACTCCATGTACCTTTGTGAGAAATACTCCTGAGACATTTTTACACTGCCTTTGCAGTCTTGTTGGAACATTTTTATTTTGACATTTGGTCAAAGAATACAAAAAGGTTGGAGCTGATTTCAGTTCGTACTTGTACATTCCCAAAATTGATCCTGTGACAAAAGATGTCCACCATGACGGTGGTGACGACAATCGTGTGTATAAAAGGATAGCAACAAGTACTAGGAATGGGAATTGTGAAGCAATCGATTAGGCTGCATTTGATGCTGTTCTTTGTGATCCAAAGAGTGGTCTAACCCATGCAGCTGTAGTTGGTGAAAGGAAGCAAAGCTTGACTGATGCTCAACAGCTATTGTCATATCATGTGGTGGATTCACTGCAAAGACTGGGATATGAGACTGAGGCAGAATATGTAAAGGTTAGTTTAAAACTTTTGACTGCCGTAGAAATTGTCACAAGTTCCCAACTGTCACCATAATGAAAACGTTAAAACATGTTTTTTTTAGGTTGTTAACTGGCACAATGCAACAGATGGCAGAGGAATTACGCAGTTGTAGCGTTGTAAATACAACTATCAAATGTTAAATTACATTTTGGAAGTGTGGATGCCTTGGTACAAAGATTTCTACGATTTCTCTTTGGTTGACATTAACAAGTAAGTATAATCCTTCTCTGATAGACAAGTTATAGTGTCCTCACTCGGAATCCTATTTTATACAGAATTACATATGTGAATATTAATCACTTATGTGAAGCTATTATCATAAACTATGGTACTTGCAAGGTAGGAATTGCTGCAGGTATTAAAAGCAAATAGTGATGATAAGCACCTAACAAAAGTACGATCTGTAAGGTTGTATATTATTAAAAAATAGGTATGTGGAACTCTAAGAGGTGAAATACATCAATGAACAAGGTTAATACTAATCTAACATAACTTGAAACAAAATAAGAAATTATGTGTCCAAGCACAATTGTACCTGAGCACTAAATTGTCCAAGCACTTAACTATTAACGATATAATGGTACAAGAATCTTATTTGTCAGTTTTTTGTGCACCGACACAACGTTTTTCTTGGTGTTGTAGCACACAGTAACTTCAACGGTTAACATAAATTCTCTTATAGAAATGTCATCCAACAATTCAAAGCTTTCTGTGGAACCTCCAGGGACTTGACTTGTGTAAATATGATACAGTTGTTTGAGTTTGTCTTCAAACTGAAGCAAAGATATTGTATTTTCCGCCTTCAAGAACATGACGTTTGCAATTAAACGCTGTTGGCATTTGTGGAATAATTGCGCCAAACCACACTCTGTGCATTTAACCAATTGTTTTTCACCATTTCGAATTAGTTTCGTTTGGCACTTTTTGCAGGAAGAAAAGTGCTGAAGAGATGAAACTCCTTCCACAGGGCATTCAACTTTTTCTGTGTTCGGCAAGCCTTCAGCATCACCGTCTTCTCCTGTGATGAGGAAATCCGAATTATCGATCCTTGATATTTTATTAAGGGTGAGATACTTTGCCTTCTCGAACAACAATTTTGGAGATTTTGTAAATGGACAATGATTTTACCCACTGGATATTGTTCTCCCACAACACAAGGCGAATTGTGCCCGAGTTGTTCATAAACAAAGCTTCCTGTTTACGAAGTGTCTTCCTTTGGACAAGACCGTTTCCTCGCTACCTCTGAACGTTATGCGGCCACAAACATTCACAACAGCATTGGTATCTCCTTCCATAACTTCCGAGACAGTGGTTATCTCAGGCTTGCATTTATCTTCGGATTCGATCTCCTTGATATCGAACGATACCTCCGAGTCTAGTGGATCTTCCATTTTGGTCCTCTTATTTATGTGTACCTCGTCCTGATTTGTTCTGTTGTTCCTCTTTAGCTGGAACTTTGAAATTTTTAGCTCATACTTGGCCAGAAAATTTTGTTGCTTTTCTGGAGAAAAACATACTGATCTGTATCCGTTTGCAATGTCATATGGAAATACATATTGTCTCTGGCTTTTTTTTACTAAGGACAAGTTATACAGATAAGGAATCAAAGGTTTATCTGAAATGAAAAGATCATTTAAAAATGTTGGAAGCGAAACCAGGATTCATAATTAATTGTGTAAACGTTCTCTGGTTAAAAAAGATTTATTTATTAACAAACTTTCGAAAGTTGGCGAGACAGGCAGGGCCTTTATAACAAGAAAAAAAGAGCACGAACGAAACGTGAAAAAATGCACGAGTGGCTCTAATATCGCGAATCATGCGTGGGCAAACGACCACAGAATTGATTTTAAGAACGGAAAAATAATTGACAAGGGAAGCTATCGACACAGATCGACGTTAGAGTCTTGCCACACTGCATGCATGAAAGACGCTGATAACAACTCAAAACATTTGCCAGAACAATATTGCTTTTTGCTCAAAAAACTCTAAATTCTACACAATATATTTACGTAGGCGGAACTGTCAGTAATTGTCTTTTGTCAGTAAATGTAATTGTAAACCGCTCTTGTATAGCACTATTCACTCTGTATCATATCTTATATCACTAGCACATTATAAATCTACCCGTCGAAGACTGCAGACTGGCAGTCGAAAGCTTGTTAATAAATAAGTCTTTTTTAACCAGAGAACGTTTACACAATTAATGAAAAGATCAATTTGAAATTTGAAACATTGGGTTGGTTCTACAAGACGACCTTACTTTTTGTTTTTAACTCCCCTGTAATTACATTAACCGAAATAATTTATCCATTGCTAGAATATATTGTTATACAGCTATTTCAATTAAGGTTGTCCTTCCAAAAGCGTAAACCGTAAACTATGAGCGTGCAAGGAATGATGGGTTATTGCTTAATTACGCCTGTAAACTCGGGAAATGGCCTTTGTACGAAGAACCTTTTCTATAGAATACAGTGATAGGAATCATCCATGCTTTAGATATTGTTGCAAAACCAAAGTTTAGGGTTTAAAGGTCTATACAAGCAATAAATTGTTATCCTCTGTGTGGTCAGAGTTTTAGGTGTAAGGTTTTGAAAGGACAACCTTAATTGAATTAACTGTATATCAAGTATCAAAGTTCAAATTTCATGTCTTTGTAATGGACAAGAATGCATCACATGTCGGTCCACATGACATCATCACTGCGACCAATAATATACTGTAATAAAGATTTGATAAACTGTCCAAGAATAAAATGTGCGTCAAGAGTTTTGTGGACCCATGCCAATCTCTGGTCCACAAAACACATTGTTTCCGTCGACATCAGTAAATAAGTGATGTAACGGATCATAAAAGATTTAACAGTACCGTAACGCTTCAAAAATCACTTGGCATAAACGGTGTTGGGAAACCTTCCCGAATATTTGTCAATTGAGTATCTAGCAATCACTTACCTTCTGACAATTTGGCTTTAGAAATTTCCACCTCCTGTAAGAAGAAAATATGTATCGTTCAATAACATTAGAGGGCACTCAGAGACTGCATACCTCCGCCTACAGGGTGTATAAACGCAAGTGCACAGCCTACAGAGTGTATAAACGAAAGTGCATAAAGCAAAATTTATGCATTTATTAAATGACACTTAATAAGTTTTTATTTTACAAGTACAGTACAACAACAGCAATATGATCTATAGACCTTTCGACTTTAACGGCTTGTTTCTTGTTGCTTTTTGTGATTTATAACGATATTTGTGTGTATTTTAAGACTTTGTGCCCACAACGAAAGCAATAAAAGCGACTGGTTTTTCTCCCGTTTTTGTGTGGAAAAAATGACAACGTAGCGATGGTGTTTATCCAGAAGCGAAAAACAGCATTTTACTGAGATTTTAACGTCAATATAAAGGTTATTCCGTGAAGAATCAAGACAACTATGGAATGGAAGTATAATTTTTCGAATTTGACATAAATATGAAAGAACAACAACAGGTCAAAAATCACAAGAGAACGTCAAATGTTATTGATTCATACGGAAAAATATGAACTATGGCTGTGGCTCGATATAAACATTCTGCAAGCAGCTTACAAGTTTAAAAAATGAAGGCTACACTAATACCTGAGTGAGTTGTAATCCTATTTCTTCAACAATAGTTTCATATTTCTTACGATTTTGTTGTTGTATAGACGTTTTGTAGCCTTATTGGTTGTTTGTTTTGCCCATACCGCAAACTTGGCAATATAAATACAAAGTCAAGGTTTCCTGTTTCGATTGACTCCAGCATCTTTTTTGCTTTAAATATCATGTTATATTTTTTCAGAAGTATTTTTTCAACTTTCAAGATCAGTTTTATAAATATATTTTTCGAAAAAAGCTGTAATATTCACGAAAAAAAGCTGCCATAGCCGACAGCAAAAAAATATTTTGTCAATTTTCCAGCGTTTTTCCCCGTTTCCTAGGATACGAGGCCTCATCACGATTTATGAATAAGGTCTATTAGCAATTCGATTTCAATTCCCAGCGAACCTACAACCCAAAGGGGCATTTAATCATGTATTTCCCTCATTTCCTATGCATACACTTTTCTCTTCTAAATTTCCCTTCTAAATTTCCACGGAAAATTTAGTTGAAATCAAAGATTTCTTTATCTTCTAATTTCCCCCTGCACACTTGATGATGGAAATTTAGAAGACAAAAGCGTACCTCATTACCTCTCATTGGAGAGCTGTGCCTCATCAAAAATCATTGGCACAACTATGTACAGTATCTGACGACACCGTCCTGCACACATTCAAACAATTACTTTGCTACTTTTTATTCTGCAATCTTGAACATTTCAATTGTGGGAGAAAATTCGGTTTATGTGCATGCCTAGAAAGAATGAACATGCAGATGTGTCTCTGCGTGTGCGTATTATATGAAAAGTGTGAATGAATGGCCTAGCACTTTGCTGGACAGTAACAATGCGTAACTCCGTAAGCTTACATTGAATTTTGGTCGCGTGAAGACAATAGATAATGAAGGCTGAAGCTTAATGAGGCTTATCATCATATTACTATCCATTATATATTTGTAAAGCACACAATTTTTGACCAGCCTCCCTTATACAAGTGAGATTTACAATTGTATACAATCTAAAAAGATTATACCATTGTTTGTAAACCTTTATATATATACCTGTATACTGGTGTATAAATTATCACACATCCTAATTACGCATTCAGTAAGTTTTTTTTTAATTGACCGGGAAAAGCAAGACAAAATTTTGTTCATTTCTCGTTCAATTTTTAACAAAATTCAACCAAATTCTAATCAACTCTTCCTTAGCCGATGGGAAATGCATTCAAAAAATTATGTATGAAAATGTTTGGTATTTCTTGAGTTATCGTGCTCACAGACATACACACACACACACATACACACACACACACATACATACAAACCCAGATGATTACATAACCTCCTGGCGGAGGTAATTACAAGTTTGTAAAGTTGGCAATTGCTTGGAGTTGTTTTTCCTCTTCCAACCTGTATTGTAATGATTCATTTTTCTTCATACAAGTCAGTCTACCAAACGTCATTGGTTCTATTATTAATGACAATAAATTTTCGAGCACGACTTATGGCAACATACATCATTCCTAAAGTGGTCTCTCTTTTTCCTATATCAATCCATGCTTTTTTCAAAGTCATACCCTGACTTTTGTGGATTGTCAATGCCCAGGCAAGTGTTAAAGGTAATTGCCGTCTTTCAAGAATGCTATCTTGAACATTTACAGTGGCAGTAACTGGTGTAATAGGAACAATGGAGGGAATACTTGCAAAAGAAGGACCACAATAGTCATCAAACTTTACCAAAACAGCAATAGGCAAATCAGGTGGGGCATGGTTTTCTGCATAAATAATATCAATGATGCTTTCTGTTGATCCATTACATAGACCTACAGATGCCCATAAATTCATTGTTAACATTACTTTTGCTCCTTTGGAAATCAAAATAAATGGTTGTAAACCAAGCATATCTTGGGAACTAAAATGCTTAGCATCATCACTGGAATGTTGTGCATGGATTTCTGCAATGGGTGTGTTTATAATTGTACTTTGCTACTTCATCATTGCTAGAAAACAACCTTATTGCACTTAAAGCGGCAAGGTCACCCGCTGCGCATCCGTTCTGCGCATAGATCAACTTGAAAAAGTTCACCCAACTTTTTCAAGTGTATCGAATTTCAATATGGCGTCTGCCCAGGGCGTCATGCACGGGGATTCAAGGAAAAATGCTGTTCGAACAAAGGTGTTTTTGAGCCGAAACGAGTACAGAAATTTATGGGAGAAAGAGCACAGAAGGATCTATTAAGTACGTGGCAAGAGGCCAAAATAAGGGCTGGATATGAACATTCAAGTGACACTAACTTTGCTGCACATCTGTTGTCATTGGAATTTCGCCGCAGGTGGGTTTACAATATGATTTTCAATATATTTTGAAGAGTAAACGAAACTAATCTGCAATTTATTTTGCTTGGGTATTTAGGGGAATCAGTGTCTGCAAAAATACTGCCAAACAGCGACGAAATTCAAGCACATCGATTCTGGTGGCAACTGAGTCCTGTCTTGACAACGAAAGTGGAACACAATGAGTCTCATATGGTTTGAATAACAAGCAAACATCAGCCAAGGTATGAAGATGACATTCACTTTTATATAGGATGTGCTTTCTAATGGGAGTAATATTAATATTCAGTTTTAAAATACGATTTTGCAAGGTATAGACCTTATTCATAAATCGTGATCGAGGCCTCGTATCCTAGGATACGGGGGGAAACGCGGGAAAACGCACGGAAAACCTTTTCCAAGGGGTTTTCCCTCAGATAATTTGAGAAAGGTAAATACAAATAAAAAAATGTCTTCAGCAATGCCAATGTCTTCGGCCACGTCTTCGAGAGTATTGACAGAAAATGACATTCCCGGTTCTTCTTTTGGTGGTAAACTTCCGGCATTATTTAAAAAGGACGAGCTACGTTTCTGGCTAAAATGTCGGGGCGACTCGTTAAAAGGTCTTAAGACGAAAGCTCAATACGTTAAAAGGTACAGTGTGTATATCTACTGTTTAGTCCTGCAGGTCTACACCTTAATAACAAGAAACAAACAAGTTGTTTATGTAGTATTACGCTATATTAAGTTATTAACAACTAAATTAAACATAAATTTTATATTACCAAATTAAACTCAGGCTCAGCGTACAATTTTCATACATATTTATTTGTTTGTTGTGATACAACTTAATATCGCTGCCAGTTTTCAATAAACTAGGCGCGTATATTTTTACGTTTCATTCTGAAAGGACAAACTCACAAATATTAAAATTTAATAAATCCTAATCCAAAATGTATTCAATTTTTTAAATTTAAATGAATGACCTTGGAAAGGTCGTCGCGACACAGTTTTTACCTTGAGTTGACCTTGTCTTGACAGAACAAAACACAAAAGTTGCATTTTGAAAAATCGAAACTGTTTATTCAAACTTTCTGTTTAATTCCGCACATAGTCCAGTAAATTCTTAGTTCTACAACTAAAATCCCCAGAATATTTCAAATATCTAATTCTTGTTTTTTAAGAGTTGAAGCGTATATCCAGTCAGGACGTGATAAGTTTATTACTGACCCGGACAAAGACCAAATTTACACAAAGAGGAAACAACGCCGACTTATATTAGACGAACAGTCAAACAAAAAACAACTGAATGGAACGACAGTTTACCTGTCCCTTGGTTGGTCGAAAGACCTCAAACGAATGCCGTTTTTTACCAGGGCTGAAATGAATTTATTTATCGTAAATTCCGGCAAAAACCTAACACACACTCCATGCGTACAAAGTAACTTTAGGAAAGCAACAACATTTTTACATGAAGAATATTTGAAAAATATATTTTCCAGCACTGACGAAAAATACTTCTATTTCAAAGCACAATGTCACCATAGTTTTAAGAAGAACGATCCACCACATGAATTAAAAATTGCCTTATGTCTCATTACTGGCAATGTTAAAAATGCTCAATGTTCTTGTGTGGCTGGCAAAGTAGGCTTTTGTAACCATGTTCTAGCCCTAATGATGAAGCTTTGCAAATTCAGTTTGTACAACTGTGTTACTATTAATGAACTTGACAATGAAATTGACATGCAACCACAGTATTCTTGCACTTCCAAGCTACAGCAATGGCATCACAAAACCAGAGGAGATGACATTAAACCAGAACCTGTGATGAATATCATGGTTAACAAACCTACCACCATGTCAGATAAACCAGAAACATCCAGAGGAGTTAGATGTCAGTTGTACGAGGCACGAAACAATCTAAAAAGGCAAACAACAGATGAGATAAAGTTTAAGTCTGCACTGCACAACATCAACCATTGCATTCCACTAGCCACAATTATGCAACCCGAAAACAATAGCTATATCCACACAAAGTTTGGTGAGAGCCCTGAAGGTTCTTATGCAAGTTATCAACTCAGTATAACTGAGCACAATTTTGAAGTTTGTTGCAGCACCGACTCAGTTCCTCGATCACTAAACACTGTTTCACTAAATTCTCCAATACCGGGATATCCTTCATTTCCTATTTCAGACATGCAGACACCAACTACATATACAACTGCCTCGTCTTTGGGTAAGGAAGAAAAACAATTACTAGAGCACCTGACTTGTGATTGCAACAAAGTAAATGATATTGAAACCCAGACAAGGGACCAAGCTGAATCTCAAGAGTGGGTTAACCAACGAAAATTTCGAATAACTGCTTCAAACTTTGGCTTGGTAAAAAACAGAAAAAGAAATCATGAAAATTTAGTTACAAATCTCATAAACCCCAAGTCGTTTACATCAAGGCATACCATGCATGGCAAGAAATATGAATCAGTTGCAATACAGCAATATGAAAAGTATATGAGAGATAGCCGTAATCCTGTCACTGTTCAAAGATCTGGTTTCGTGGTAGACTTGGACAACCCATTTTTAGGGGCCTCACCAGATGGAAAAGTAATCGACTATGGTTGCAGTGAGATGTATGGTATTTTGGAAGTTAAATGTCCAGAAACCAAATTTCAAGTCACACCCCTAGATGCATGTTCTGACCCAGCTTTTTACCTTGAAAATATAGATGGGATGCCAAGGCTTAAACACAATCACACATATTATGACCAGGTTCAGGGTCAGTTAGGCGTTACTAAAGATAAATGGTGCGACTTTGTTGTTTATACAAACAAAGGGATGTGCATTAAACGTTTTAGATTGAATGAAAGCTATTGGTCTGAACTAAAGCACAAGTTAAGATGCTTTTATTTTGAAAAATTTCTACCAATAGCAGCAATTGAATTCACTAAGTGAAGAAAATAGTTCCTGCAAAATCCTCTATTTTTAGCTTCCCCCCTGAATCTCTATTTGCTGAAATAATAATATATTAGTATATATTACAGATTGAAACTCTGTACCTGAACTTCATGTCTTTGAAAGTGTACAGTAGAGTAAATATAGGCATGCACCCTGGAGCTTAATAGGGGATTTACAGGATCAAGTAATATGCAATCATATAGTAATTAAATTATCTCATAATCACAATAGAGTTGATAACGTTAACAAAGTTCATTTTTCACTTGATATAATTGGATTTTGTGCATTGCATAAAAAAGCACAAACACTCCACATTTGATTAACAACACCAAATGTATTTATTGGAACAGCACTGTCCCAAATGTGGAAGTTTTTTATCTTACTAATTGCCCTTTCAATATGAATCCGCAAGCTGGCAATTTGTTGTGTTTTTACCACATCCTCTGCTGTCATTTGTACATTTCCTTCACGAAAGGGTGGTATATTAAGAGTCACATTAAGGGGTAGAATATCTTCAATCTGAAATCCTTTGTCAGCCATCACAGAGTCACCATCATCAAACTGTTGATTAAGAAATCCACATCTACATACTATTTCTCTATCTGAAATACTTCCAGTATACAACTGGCTAATGAAGGTTATTGCACCATTTGGAGCAATTCCAATCAATGCTTTAAGAGTCACATGATTTTTATAGGAGCTAAACAACTCGGAGTTTAAAACCAAACTACTGGGTGTCTCGCAGTGAATCTCAGTGCAGTCAATAATGACTCGAGTTGATGGATATTTATCCTTAAAATCTTCAGGCATTGTGTCGGACACCGTCTGTCTACTTGGCCAAATGCAAATCTGTCCAAATTTCAAAAACATAAAATTTATCCATCGAAGAAAGGTCCTGCTAATGGTAGGTTGGGAAACACCATATAGGTTGGCTAAATGATGTTCAGAAAATCCCCTTCTTAAGCGACATAGAACCAAAAAGAATTGTTCTAAAGGCTGAAGTTTCTGAGGGCGGCCCCTTTTAGGTGTTTTGGTTTCAGCATCAATTTCAATAGTATCACAATTAGGATCTGAACCAGGTGTTATTTCATCTGGTGACCGCATATTTTCACAGTCAGGTCCAGGATCAAGGAACTCAAAAACAGCTAAAAATGTTGCACGATCTGGGAATCCTGTATAAAAAGCTATATCAGTGTCTTCAGGAAAGGAATTCACTGAAAAAATGCGAGACTGCAAGTCAATATTGTGTTCTCGTAGGGAGGCTGTTGAGTCAGTCAAGTACTTTTTTTCTCTTTCGGAATTTCGAAGTTTGTCCTCAAGTGTTTTTATAGTTGCACACATTGTTAGGTAAGCGTTTTCTGCTGATAGCCCTTGTTGTATTTGATATTCTGAAAAGCTGCATTGAGCACTTTCAGCTGTCGGCATTGCATCGCAATTCGGTGGAAATTTTGAAGGAATTGCATCCTTTGCCAAATTTACACGTCCATTTGAGGACTCGAACATTTCATTTTCAAGAAAATGAATGGAGCAAACTTTCGATTGAGCGTTTAATACCTCGTCTTCCAATCCTATAGCTTCAAGCCATTGTATTCGCAAAGACTCTTTATCTGGAAGCTTAAAATATGAGACTTTAGTCTCACTTTTTGAATTTTCGAATCCTTTTTGACGACACTGAGGCACACAACAATACCTTACATTAGGCATTTTAAAATCAGCACTGACTGGATTCCCTTCGAGGCACCTATTTTATACTATAAACCCAAGAATGCTTGTAACAATTTCATTGTACAGTTAAATTTGTTTTATTTTGTATGAAGATGGTGACGCTGTGATTTCATTTGAATTTTTGAAAAGTAGAACTAGTTTGGCCTTACCTTGGATTAAATCCTTGTCAATCCAACAACAAAGAGCAAACAGTTGATCAAATTTGTACTTGCTTCGTAAAGATTATACCTTTCTGAAGAAGCTGTATCATCACCACAGAATAAAGTTACAGCAAGAAGCGTAACTCAAGCAAGTATTGTCCGCGTCATAGAATAAGAAATGAATAGAAGGGCAACTCGCGTCGGAACCTTTGAAGTTTTTGAAGCCGCGCATGTCGCCTCGCGCATACCGGAAATTGCCCGCTCTAATTGCTCGCAGCCAGTAAAGCCAGTCAATTTATTAGAGATTTGTATTGCAGAATGGCCATTTGGCTGAATAAATCGACTATTTTTCGCAAACGAACGATTCAAATTACAAACCACGGCTGCTGGTTGTAATTTGAAGGTTAGTGATACATTTCTGTTGCCTGGTTATGAGCTGTTAAAGAATGCGAAATAAGTGCGAAATTTAAACGTATAAATTCATGTTGTTTACTTACAAAGTATAAAGTACAATATATTAACATATGATAGTTTGGTTTATTTATTGGAAAAATTCGATGTCTTCGAAGTAATATTGTAGTAATAGGAATGAATGTTAATTCATAATCAT